>OX063268.1:5450318-5460318 GCA_944039245.1 Nebria salina
AAAATATTTGTGGTTATATTTATACTCACTAAAATTGATTCCTTCTCAAAATGTTTTTCGATTGTCTAATTACTGTATTGTATGATATGGTCATTAGGTCATTTGCTCATGATCAATCACCAAAATGAAATTCACTGAAGTGCGCTAATATTATAATACTGAAGTGCAGCTAAATAAGCTGTATAAATTTGAAAACTGTTGAAGAAAACATTTATTTTAGTTTAGTTTGGTTCCGCCGTCCTCATGTATATTGTTTTTAGCTAGTCTCCACAGTGATAAATAAGAGTCTGTCAATTATATAAAAATATAATTGTCTATTGCCTAAATTTAAATAAGCCATATTAATAAGATTACTTACTTTCGTGTTTTATTGACTGTCATTAATATGGTATTAGAGCGTAGTTCATAAACACGAAAAGTTGCCAGCATGGCATTCCAGGGGATTGAAAAGCTGCGAGGCGCAGACAACTGGAATTTATGGAAGTTCGTGATCAGGAACCTTTTGCGAGGAACTGAGAATGCATACGAGGTATGTACTGAAATCACGAAACAGGAAGCACTGGCAGCAGAAGCCAACGCAGAGGCGGTGGCAACATACAATGTGAGTATGAAAATATGGGATAAAGCGGATAGATTGGCTAGTCAAATAATTGTGAAGTCCATCGAAAGTAAGGTAATGTTGTTGCTCGTGACATGCGAAACTGCGAGAGACATGTGGGTCAAATTGCATGCTATTTACGAACAGCAAACGGAACAGGCTGCTCATACTGTTCAAGCTAAATTTTTCAACTTCAGCATGGATCCAACAGACGATCTTGTCTCACACATTGCAAAATTCGAAGGACTAGTGTTACGCTTACAGCAGGTGAGAGTAAAGCCAGATGAATCGTCTCTCATGGTGAAGCTGTTGGATACGTTGCCGGACGATTACGAAAGCTTGCAACAGACCTGGTGGGTCAGACCGAATGACCAGAAAACTCTGGCCAATCTGGTGAGCATTTTGACGTCGGACGACAGACGACGCCAGCAGCGGGCAGCCAAACGCGAAGAATTGGTGGCGCTGATGGCGACCAAGGCAAAGATTGATGAGAAAGGTAAGCAGGCGAAAGCACCCCGAAAATTAGCTGATAAAGGTACTGAGAAGAAGATGTCATTTCGATGCTACAATTGCGGGCTTATTGGTCATATGAGCCGCAACTGTCGGAAGCCGAAGCGGGACAGAGACTCAGGTAGTTCGAAGGTGGACAAGAACAGCAACATAGACCAAGCGTTCATCAGCGAAATTTTAAACACGGAGCTGGACAGCGACTTGTGGATCGTCGACTCTGGGGCTACGGACCATTTGACATTTCGTCGAGAGTGGTATTCGTCGTATAAGGAATTCACATCGCCGGTGAAAATCTATATCGGTGACAAGTCATTTATGAATGCTGAGGGACGCGGAACGATACGTTTTGAAGCAGAAGTTAATGGTAAATGCTTGCCATGTCACATGGAAAATGTTTTGTACGTGCCCGGTGCTCGCAGGAATTTATTTTCTGTAACATCTGCCTTGGACAAAGGCTTGGCATTCAACTCAACCAAATCTAACTGTGAATTTACGAAAGATGGAGTGGTCAAGGCACGAGGCATTAGGTACGGTCAACTCTTCAAGATGTTAATACAAGTGAAGATACCTGAGGTAGTACGGGACAACGAGGCCAACGTATCAATTAAGGTTTCACTCCAAATGTGGCACGAGTGGATGGGACAACAGAACAAGCGTCAAGTTTTGAAAATCCTACAGCAAAATGGAATCGAGGTAAGCAAGAACAATGAATTTTGCAGTGCATGCGTCGAAGGCAAGCAGCACAGGGTGACATTCCACTCAAGACAACAGCGAGCGACGAGTTGTGCAGACGTTATGCATGCTGACTTGTGCGGCCCCATGGAATCTGCGTCACTCAGAGGAGCTAAGTATTTTGCATGTTTCACGTGCGATTATTCTAGGATGCGATTTGTCTATTTCCTGAAAGAAAAATCTGAGACATCAGATAAGATTAGGGACATGTTGCAGGTCATCAAAAATAGCTACGGACGATCTGTTAAATCACTGCAATGTGATGGTGGATTGGAATTCGATAACACCACAGTGAAGAAACTTCTAAGTTCGAACGGCACTAGACTTGTCATCACGGATCCTTATACTCCCGAGCAGAACGGCTGTGCAGAGCGAACAAATAGAACAGTTGTAGACTTGGCTCGCACAATGATTCTTACGAAGGATTTACCAAAGTCCCTTTGGGCTGAAGCAGTTAATACTGCTGTGTTTCTGCTAAATCGAGTTGGTCCTAGCAATGTTGAAAATAAAACGCCATACGAGTTGTTTACAGGTCGAACTGGGCGCTTGGAGGAGTTACATGTCTTCGGTACCGAATGTTTTGTTCATGTTCCGAAAGAGCTTCGGAAGAAGTGGGACTCCAAGGGTCAGAAAGGCACGTTTGTCGGGTACCAGTCGGACATCGACGGGTTCCGAATTTGCGAGCTGGGAGAACTCAGGCATTGTTTCCATCTGATGTCGACGACAAGTCTGATAAAAGATCCCGATTTGACATAGTTGAACCGGAGGTGGACGACATAGACGAATTCCTCGATGCAGCCAGTGGCCCTCCATCAGGGAGAGTACTTCGGAAACGGACAATACTCAAGCCACCTGATCGCCTGATCGAAACTATGGTCTCTGAAATGAGCGAACCAAAAAGTTTCCAGGAAGCGATAGCATCAACGGAACAAAAACATTGGGAAACGGCCATGGAGAAAGAGATGCAGTCTCTCGAAGAGAATTTGAGGTGGTCTCTTGTCAAATTACCAGTGGGTCGGAAGCCGATATCCAATGGATGGGTATACCGCATAAAACGAGACGCTGATGGTGAAATTACACGATATAAAGCTCGTCTTGTTGTTCGGGGCTACAGTCAACGCGAGGGTGTCAATTACACTGAGACCTTCGCTCCGGTGGCCAGGTTTGACACGGTTCGTGCGATTTTGAGTATTGCCACCGTTGAGAACCTTAAATTGCAGCAGTTCGATGTGGAGTCTGCATTTTAAATGGATTCTTGGAAGAGGAGATTTACATGCAGCAACCAGAAGGTTTCATCGATGGCAGCGATCGTGTGTGTAAACTCAGGAAGAGTTTATACGGGCTTAAACAATCGCCTAGGACTTGGAACAGGACTTTCAAGGATGTATTGATCAAATACGGAATGACTGTAAGTACGGCCGACTCTTGCCTTTTCTATAAAAATACAGGTCAGACCATGTTAGTAGTTGTTTTATACGTTGACGATGGGCTGGTTGCTGCCACAAGCCAAGAGGTTATTGACGAGTTCCTGCGGATGCTACAAGCTAACTTCAAGATCACGGTTGCACCAGCTGGACATTTCCTAAACATTCGAATCCAACGTTAGGAAGATGGTTCAGTTGTCATTGACCAAGGACATTATGCAGAGTCTATACTTCATCGTTTTGGCATGGTCGACGCAAACAAGGTTTCCATACCAATTGCAGCTTATTTGGACAAGGAAGATACAGAGTCAACAACCGCCCCATATCGCGAGGCTGTTGGGTGTCTGATGTACTTGGCTGATGCTACCAGGCCAGATCTTACCTTTGCCGTGAATTACGTTTCCCAGTCCTGGAGAGAAGCACTGGGCTATGGTGAAACGTATAATGAGGTACATCAAAGGCACAACTAACCTTGGTATCAGGTGCAGCGCAAGTGAAGGACATGGGATACTGGAGGCATTCAGTGATGCTGATTTCGCAAACGAACGAGAGACGCGGCGATCTGTGAGCGGATTACTCTTCAAGTACGCGGGAGGAGCCATCACCTGGGCCAGCAGAAAACAGCAGAGTGTCTCACTCTCGACAACAGAAGCTGAGTATGTTGCTGCTAGCGAGGCGGCATAAGAGGCAGCTTGGCTAGGACGTCTTTTCGAAGAGATCGCTCCGTTAAAGAGTGTTCCAGTACTCTTGGTGGACAGCGCAAGCGCAGTCAAACTCGCCAAGAACCCAGAATTTCATCGTCGTTCTAAACACATAGATGTTCGCCACCATTATGTGCGAGAACGAGTTCAACTAGGACATCTGATCATCGAGCATATACCAGGGGAAGACCAAATAGCGAACATCCTGACTAAACCCATTCCTCGAGAGCGATTCGAAACCCTTCGTAGTCTTGTAGGGATGGTACCCAGCAAATTGTAAAATGTCATATCTTTATTCATACTGTGATTTCAGAGAAAAACTAACTAAAGTTTTAGGGATGGTGTTGAAGAAAACATTTATTTTAGTTTAGTTTGGTTCCGCCGTCCTCATGTATATTGTTTTTAGTTAGTCTCCACAGTGATAAATAAGAGTCTGTCAATTATATAAAAATATAATTGTCTATTGCCTAAATTTAAATAAACCATATTAATAAGATTACTTACTTTCGTGTTTTATTGACTATCATTAATAAAAACGCATACCCAAGATATTGATTGATTATAGTATTCGTGGGCGAGAGAGAGACCCTTGTCTATTATCATATAATATTGTTATACAGTAATATAAACTTGTAAATTATAAATTAATAACTATTATGATCTGATATTTGTTTGTTTTCAAATAAATTGAATACCTTAAAGAATAAATTTTTATATGTTATGTTTTCTCAATATGTTTTGCACAATCGATGTTCCATTTCAAATTCCAAATTATATTGGTCAAAATTGATTTTCTGTTAAAGCACTGACATATGAATTGAAATTTATATACCTATAAAAAGTAACTAAGCAAAAACCAAAGTATAAGCTTCGGAAATTATATTGGAACAGATCCACCATGAAAGTTTTAAAGAAAAGTTGAGCAAAATATTAATATTTTAAATATAAATCTATTTATATACACATATATACATGTGTGTGAGTGTGCGTGTATGTGTGTGCGCGTGCAGAGCAGCCTAAACGGTAGAAGACAAAATTATAAAACTTCAAACTTAAGATTTGCCTGGCAGGAAAACCTCCTATTTTTGAAAGTAATATTCAAACTGGAAGTGCATGTTTACTCTAGTTATTCTTTCAATTTTCTGCTTGAACTCAAAAACGGTAGTACTTACGGCAAAATTAGCTAGAATGAAAATAAAAGATTTTAATATTTCGCATAACTTTTATTTTAGAAGACTTTTCAGAAAAGGTACTGGTTATAAAATAAAGTAAGTATTTCAATTTTACATTCAGTACTTCTCACGCCTACTGCATCATATGCTTGACCTCTGCCAGTAGTTCGTATACTCGTTTCGGCGGTATATATGCTGGCATGCAGCATGTTTGGCAGCCAGATAAAATTATGAAACTTCAAACTTAAGATTTATATATGCCTGACAAGAAAACCTTTTTTTTTGAAAGGAATTTACCAACCGGAAGTGCATGTTTACTATGGTCTTTTAATGTATTGTAACAAACGCGCGTCTTATGAGAACGTGCACGCGTTTGGCTCCCTCTTAACTATATGCGTGTAGCGATGTTTCTTCTTATACTGACCTGGTGGTTGGTTTTTAGGTGAAGTCTTCTAATACACACCTAAATGTCTAGACTAGGATTAGCTCGTGAGAGATTAAATTGGTTCAAACAATAAATAACAATTTAATTCAAAACTATAAAAATATAACAAATATGAAAATAACAATGACTTTACAAAATACTTGTTTAAGCTTAAGTTACTTACCGGCAAAATAATACTCGGTAATCGCAATCTGAACTGAGACCTCGTTGTCACACGAAATCCCGGTTTTATACTCAATTTTGACCTAAATTCAAATGGCCGATATTGTAAACAAATCCCGACCTAGCAACATTTCGTTAAATGCGGAAGGAACAATTTTATGCAACTGTTGCTAGATATGACGTAGCTAGTTGCATTTACTAATCGCGAATTACCTAGCTCAGCACAACTGAACTAGGTCGGTTCGCAACTAGCTTGATTTGTTACAGTATTTTTTAGCTATAACTCAAAAACGGTAGTTTAAAGTTAGAATAAAAAAAAAGATATTAATATTTTGTATAAGTCATATTTGAAAATATTTTTCAGAATAGATACTGGTTGCAAAAAGTAGTTGTGTCGGTGCGGCGGTATATATGCTGACATGCGGCATGCCTGTCGCTGAACTTTCTTATGCGCATTTTGGTTAAATCGTTGGAATTTATAAAACTCTGAAATATTATTAAACGTTCAAAAATTGTTAAATTCTAACGATCTTACCCCTTCGTGCAAGTGTGCCATATTTGGCAAAATTAACGGCAAAAAATCAGGTGCGTGCCACTAGGAAGAGGGGAGGGGTCGGATTTTTAAATAAAGCAACTTAATTTTCTTACAATTATTACTTTAATGTAAAAATAGAATTATACAAAAACAAAAATAAATGAAAAAAATAATCGAATTACAACATAAAATATTGATTTATGATCTTTTAGTTATAAGCATGTTAAAAAAAATTAGTGGTTTCCTTGAGGTTCACCTGTGAAGCCTAATCTTCTAATATTAGGTTCTTAGTAAGAAGTTTTTAACTTTATATAAACTTCAGAAATTTCCCCTGTCAAACGATTTCTGTAAGGATTTATAACATTATAGAAAATGTTTGCTCACAATAGTATGTTGTCCCAAAAATTGTTAAAAGAGCAAATGCGACCTTTTTCATACAAGAAATTCTGTCTGGAAGTTCATTCCATGTTTTAGTTAATGTATCTAGATGTCTATATTCAATTTTCATAATATCTTCTCGGGCATTTATGAATTTTAATTTCCATATTTCAGAGTTATTAAATTCAATTAATTCCAAGTCCAATTAATCAATATTTCAGAATTTAAAATAATTTTTATCTATTATGTAACTATCTTTTATATCCGGTTGCAAAATATATTTAAACAGGTGAATGTTTCTGCAAATCTTTAAATCTTTTTTGGAATTTGGAAAATACTGAAATGTTTTAAGTTCAATTTCTTGCTTAAAAATTATAATTTTCTCAACAAACGAGGCCCAGTGTTCATATAATTGTAATATGGTCCTTGTAATTTTGTATGTAAGCAATTTAAATGTTCTGTAATATCTGCTAGGAACTACTCCTGATATTCTTCACCTATTTCTATTAAAAATATTTTAACTTCGGTTAAAAGATTCGCAAATCTGCTAATGACTTTTCCCCGACTATGAGCCCGATTCTCAACTCTCACTCGCGTGATAAATTGTTAAATTTATCGCCGATTATCATTCGTATCACTTAAGGTTATTCTCAACTACAAAAAAGTGATATATCGTGATCTAGATTTATTCGGCCAAGATTTGATGCTTTTCAGTTAAATGAAACGCGGTTTATAAAATTATTTAGGCTTGACAAAATATTGGCAAGATTATTAATATAAAGTGTTAGTGAACATATACGTACTCCTGCTAAAATATGAGCTTTGAATGTTGAAATGAAGGTAATATTTAAAATTATATTAGAAATAACACTGCAATACAGGTTACTAATTGTTTGTTAATAGATTCTTATAGCACTTAAGTTTTTTGCATTTAAAATTGAAGATACTTCTTCCCATGTTATTGCCTTTTCATTATGATTAACAAAGATGCCACTAGTTAAGCTTGAATTTTGTTGAATAATAGATATTAATTTTATTTTTACTTTCTTATACGCAGTATAAGTAAGTATTGTAATCATGAAAAATTTCGATCTCGAGATTTCCACGGAAATATACGTTTTGACCTTCCCTGAATCGATTCCAACTATTTTGTGTGTGTGTGTTTGTGTGTGTCTGTATGTGTGTGTGTGCGCGTGTGTGTGTGTTTGTGTGTGTGTGTGTGTGTGTGTGTGTGCATGTTCTCTACAGCCTAAACGGTTGAGCTAAAATTATGAAACTTTAAACTTAAGATTTGCATATGCCTGGGGTGTGCACCTATTATTTTTGAAAAAAATATTCAAACCGGAAGTCCCTGTTCACTCTAGTCATTTTTGGTAGTTTCTGCAATTACTCAAAAATGGTTACAGTTATAGAAAATTTTTATGAACAAAAATTAAAGGTATTCATATTTAGCACAACTTTTGTTTGAATTTTTTTTTTCCAAAAAGAGTACTGGTTTCAAAATAAATTTCTGAATTTTATATATATTTTTACATAAATCGTATCATCTGCGCCTATCAATTGTTTAACAAAGTAGACGTAAATGATTTGAATTTTGACATTTAATATATATTCTAAGAAATATATTTAGTGTAAAAGTGATCTAGAGGTTAGAACAAATATTATAAATTAGAAAAATAATGAAACTACGAAGTGGTTTAACCCATATGCGTATAAGAAAGTTCGGTGCATGACACTGCAGATGCTTTGTTCGTTAGAAACATAAGTTTTTCTTGTGGGAGGCATTTCGAAACTAAAACAAATGAATATTATATCTGACATAACTTAAATATGCCAACTTATATCAAATATAATATCATAATTTCTCACTCAAAAATCTCATATCACTTTCTTGTTGAGAATAGCATTTACAGTTGACAAGTGATATGATACAATTTTATCACCTAGGTGATATGATATGAGATGATATATTGAGAATCGGGCTCTTAGTCACCGTACTTTATCATATAAGAGAAGATCTCTATACTCTGATTCAATTTCTTCCAACATTAATTTAAATTTTCTATGTGACAGAGAAGAACGTGCACGTTTTTACTTTCTTATACGCAGTATAAGTATTGTAATCATGAAAAATTTCGAACTCGAGATTTTAACGGAAATATACGTTTTGACCTTCCCTGAATCGATTCCAACTATTTTTGGAATGACGTCCGTCTGTGTGTGTGTGTGTGTGTGTCTGTGTGTGTGTGTGTGTGTGTGTGTATGTGAGCGCTCTACAGCCCAAACGGCTAAAGGGAAAATTATGAAATTTTAAACATAAGATTTGTATGTGCCTGGCACGAAAACCTTCTATTTTTGAAAACAATATTCCGACCGGAAGTGCATCTTTACTCTAGTCATTTTTTGCAGTTTCTGCAATTACTCAAAAATAATTACAGTTACAGAAAATTTTTGTTAACAAAAATTAATGATATTTATATTTAGCACAACTTTTGTTTGAATCTTTTTTCCAAAAAAAGTACTGGTTTCAAAATAAATATCTGCTTATTATATATATTGTTACATAAATCGTATCATCTGCGCCTGTCAATTGTTTAACAAAATAGACTTAAATAACTTGAAGTTTGACATTTAATATTTATTCTAAAATATATATTTAGTGTTAAAGCGATCTAAAGGTTAGAACAAATATTGTAAATTAGAAAAATAATGTTACTACGATGTGGTTTAACCCATATGCGTATAAGAAAGTTCGGTGCATGACACTGCAGATATTTTATTGATAATTTGTATTACAGTAGACATAACTTCTTCTGTTACCGCTTCAACTATTTGTACATAGGCTTTCTTGATGTATAACGCAATGAAATAATAAAATTGGTCGTTTAAGATATTCTTGCTTCAGTTGAATGTATCCGTTGTTTTTGCCGATCATTGCAGGTCTGTGGTAATGGAAAAAAAAATTATTTTTATGTCGCCATGTTCATTTATACATTTTACAACACAATCGAAAATATCTTTCGCTGTTGTAGAGTAAATTGGGGTAAATTAATTATAGCATTTTTGGAAGTTGAACATTTCTTTTATTGATGTTAAGCGCGCAATGTCATTTTTATCAGTACTTTCATCCAAAGATAAGCTAATAGCAGACCATTACTCCAAATCATTCACAAGTTGTTTATTTATGTCTTCGTTCATTTGTTTTATTCAATTTCAATTTTGTTGGAAAAATTTGAAAATAGATGTTCAGGCATCCTTAAAAACATTGCTCCAGTAAATGGCTATCCAATTTACTTTCTTATACGCAGTATAAGTAAGTATTGTAATCATGAAAAATTTCGAT
>OX063268.1:5462818-5532818 GCA_944039245.1 Nebria salina
AGACACCGTCACACAGGCCCACACAGACACACAGGCACATACACACACACACAGCCACACATAGACGGACGTCATTCCAAAAATTGTTGGAATCGATTCAGAGAAGGTCAAAAGATATATTTCCGTTAAAATCCCGAGATCGAAATTTTTCATGATTACAATACTTACTTATACTGCGTATAAAAAAGTAAAAACATCTGCTGTGTTATGCACCGAACTTTCTTATACGATTTTGGGTTAAATCACATCCTATTTTCAATATTTTTCTAATTTATAATATTTGTTCTAACCTTTGGAACACTTTTACACTAAATATATTTCTTAGAATAAAAATAAAATTTCAAACTTCAAATTATGTAAGTGTGTGTGTGTGTTTTTTTTTGATAAATAATTGACAGTCACAGATGATACGATTGATGTATAATTAAATATAATAAGAAGAAATTTCAAGAGCCATTTTCTTGTTTCCGGTTAGGGTTTCACCAAGACAAGAGTCTTGCCATTTAGCGTAATTTCTTGTCTTGTTTTGTACTATGAACAAGAAATAAAAAAAGTCTTGTCTCGCAATTTCTTGCTTTCTTGCTTATTGGGGGAATACCCGTATTGTTTGGAATTAGAGAGATTTATTTTTCGTCGCGTCGACAGTTTCATATTGTAATAGCAGCTGGCGACTTGACACTTTTAGCAGTGCATAGTAGTCCTTAATAGTAGATTGTGGTATTCTAAACTTTATATACTGTGCACAACAACAATTAAAGGTATTATCAAAAATGATTAAAAATAAGTCCCTGCTACAAAGTGACAGTGAAATCGAATATTCGGAACTCTTTGAGGACAGCGGCAGCGAATATAAAGTTAATAGTTCTGCTTCTGAAAGCAGTAGCAGCAAAGACAAATATTGTTCAAAAAGGGAAATAAGAAGAAAAAGAAAGCACTTATTGACAGCTGGTAGTGATATATCACCGGAATTACTACCATATAAAACGACACTTACAAAACAACTAAAACTATGTAATCAAGATAAAGATAAAGCCAGTAATTATTTTGAAATTAATGATACTGAGGAAAAAAATAATAAAATAGGGACTTGTAAAATATGCAAAAGCAATGGAAAAAATTGTGTACTTAAAATGAAAAACAGAAATACGAGCGGTTTAAAACGACATCTTGAAAGAAAACAGAAATCCATTTTTGACAAAATATATTCAACCTCATCATGTTATGCTAAAGAAGGCAAGGCTAGCCAGTCAAAATTGGATCCAAAGATTGCAATTATTGATAAGAAAATGTGCGTACGGTAAGTTACTTAATTTTCAATTTGTATTAATCGCTGAATTGTTCTGGCTTACATAAAACATTGTCAGTCTATACTAGCATAAGCCTGTGTAATCTTTTATCGTTATGATTTTAATTATTTATTAGTATTTACGAGTATTTCATTATAATTCTCTGAATTATTATTTGTGTACTGCTGCAACATTTGCAGGTTTTCCATGTATTTGATTAAAAATTAATTAGTTCACTAAACTTTAATTCGAATTGCATATATTAATTTTCTGTTTTAGAAAAGAACGCAAAGTTTTATCAATTTTGATCCTGATGCTTACATACGCAAATAAAAATATCGTTTTACCCAAGAGAAATTCTTTTCGTGACACAATATTGCACAAATTTGATACGATGAAGATGAGAGTGAAAAATGTATTATTAAATAATGATACCAAATTGTCGTTTACTATCGATGCTTGGACATCACTAGCAAATTGTTCGTTCTATGGAATTACTTGTCACTTCATAGACAATCAATGGAAATTGCAATCCTTAGTTTTGGATTTCATTCCTTCAAATTTACAACACAACACAAAGAAATTGCCACATTGTTTGTTGATGTTTGTAAAAGATTATAATTTGCAAAATAAAATACAAGGCGTGACAACAGACAACACATCTTCAAATTTTACATTTGCGAGTAATTATGAAGAAATGCTTGGCAGCAAAAATTTTAACAGTGCTGATAACCATTTTCAATGTTTCGCTCATATCTTAAACCTGGCTGCTCAAGAATTCATGAAAGTTCTGAAAACTGAATCTAATAAAGAAGTAGACGAAGACGATCAAATTACGATTTTGAAATAGATATGGACATAGACTTAATATGGCCAGTCAATAAAATAAGATGTTTGCTGAAAAAAAGTAAGAAATCTGAGCAAAAACAAATTAAGTTTAAAATTTGTTGTTCAACAGTAAATATAAAGCCATCTAGCCCAATTCTTATATTGTTTGATTAAAATTTATATAATAATATAAAAATACGATTTTATTTGTTATCATATTTAAATAAACGTTCAATGATAATTTGAAAAATGTTGTGTAAAAATTATATAGCAAGATTTCTTGCTAATATCTAGCAAGAAATCTTGTTCTTGCTTAACTTACTTCTTGTCTTGTCTTGTTTTGTCAGTGAGTAGTCTTGTCTCGTCTTGTCTTGCTTTTATGCAAGAAACAAAACAAGAACAAGACAAGAACAAGAATTTAGTGAAACCATATTTCCGGTACAGTTTGGGAAAAAAAATTTCAAATAAAAGTTCTACAAAATTCTGATATCTATAATTTTTATTGTAACAATTTTTCTGTAACTGCAACTATTTTTGAGTAATTGCAGTAAACTGCAAAAAATGACTTGAGTAAACATGCACTTCCGGTCGGAATATTGTTTTCAAAAATAGAAGGTTTTCTGGCCAGGCACATACAAATCTTAAGTATAAATTTCATTATTTTCCCTTTAGCCATTTGGGCTGTAGAGCGCTCACATACACACACACACACACACAGACGGGCGTCATTCCAAAAATAGTTGGAATCGATTCAGGGAAGGTCAAAACGTATATTTCCGTTAAAATCTCGAGATGGGAATTTTTCATGAGTACAATACTTATACTGCGTATAAGAAAGTAAAAATGTGATGTGATTTAATTCATATGCGTAGAAGAAAGTTCAGTGCATGACACTGCAGATGTTTTTAAATAAAATTTAAATATAATTACTTTCTTATATGCAGTATAAGTAAGTATTGTGATGAAAAATTTCGATCTCGAGATTTTAACGGAAATATTCGTTTTGACCTTCCCTGAATCTATTCCAACTATTTTTGGAATGACGTCCGTCTGTGTGTGTGTTGTGTGTGTGTGTGTGTGTGTGTGTGTGTGTGTGTGTGTCTGTGTGTGTGTTTGTGTGAGCGCTCTACAGCCCAAACGGCTAAAGGGAAAATTATGAAATTTTAAACTTAAGATTTGTATGTGCCAGGCAAGAAAACCTTTTATTTTTGAAAACAATATTCCGACCGGAAGTGCATGTTTACTCTAGTCATTTTTTGCAGTTTCTGCAATTACTCAAAAACGGTTGCAGTTACAGAAATTTTGTTACAGTACAAATTATAGATATCAGCATTTAATACAACTTTTGTTTGAAACTTTTTTTCTCAAACGGTTCCGGAAACAAGAAAATGGCTCTTGACATTTCTTCATATTACATTTAATTTTACATAAATCGTATCATCTGCGCCTGTCAATTGTATATCAAAAATATCTGCAGTGTCATGCACCGAACTTTCTTATACGCATATGGGTTAAACCATATCGTAGTTTCATTATTTTTCTACTTTATAATATTTGTTCTAACCTTTAGATCGCTTTTACACTAAATATATTTCTTAGAATATATATTAAATGTCAAATTTCAAATTATTAAGGTCTATTTTGTTAAACAATTGACAGGCGCTGATGATACGATTTATGTAAAAATATATATAATAAGCAGAAATTTATTTTGAAAACAGTACTGTTTTTGGAAAATATATTCAAACAAAAGTTGTGCTAAATAGAAATACCTTTAATTTTTGCTCATGCAATTTTTCTGTAACTTTAACCATTTTTGAGTAATTGCGGAAATTGCAAAAAATGACTAGAGTAAACAGGCACTTCCGCTTTGAATATTTTTTTCAAAAATAGGAGGTGCACACCTCAGGTATATGCAAATCTTATGTTTAAAGTTTCATAATTTTGGCTTCAACCGTTTAGGCTGTAGAGAACATACACACACACATACAGACACACATACACACACACACACACACACACACACACACACACACACACAGACATACGTCATTCCAAAAATAGTTGGGATCGATTCAGGGAAGGTCAAAACGTATATTTCCGTTAAAATCTCGAGATCGAAATTTTTCATGATTACAATACTTACTTATACTTCGTATAAGAAAGTAAAAATAGACTTAAATAATTTGAAGTTTGAAATTTTATATTTATTCAATGAAATATATTTAGGGTAAAAGTATTCCAAAAATAATGAATCTACGATGTTGTTTAACCCATATGCGTATAAGAAAGTCCGGTGCATGAGACTGCAGATGTTTTTTCCTGTGTACATGTCAAGTTTCTTATTATAATTTTGATTGCTACGAAAACAATAGAATATAATTAGTATATTAGTTATTTATATTGGTGCATAAAGGTGGCCACACACTAGCGTACATGAGCGTCATCCATGTACGCATGCAAGTGCGCACGTTGATGTATGCCAGTGTGTAGTCAAAAGGTCTCATTCTTGAGCGACACTCATGTATTCAACGCGCACACATGTACGCGCGCACAAGATTGTCGGTGTGTGGCCAAACATCACGATTTATTCGCATACATCGTGAATACAGTGTCTCGCGTATTTTTGTTCGGTTCGCTTTTTTTATCGGTCTTGCAATGTCTGGATTAGGACTCTTTTCCAAAGCTTTTATGACGGATTTCATCGAAATATATAGACGCATTTCTTCAATAAGATAATTATGAGTATATTTTGATCGTTTCAAAAGCCATTCTTTCACCCATTTTCTTCGAATTTGTGGCTGTTGAGCTAATTTATTTTGTATCTTTTCAATTAAAGTAGCGAACGCCTCTGCTAACAGCATATACTCGTCATCACTGCTCATCTCGCACTTTTGAACTAACATGTTTGACAAACTTGTGTGTAGGTCTGTGGGTATAAACATTTGTCGCACATGAACGACGTAAATGTACGTCAAACATGTATGTCGCCCAAGTACGCTAGGGTGTGGCCATCTTTTGGATTACTATAACGGCGTCTACGATTTAGACGTCGCCCTTGCGTCCTTCACATCTACATTATACACAATACCACATGCCATATCGATACAACAAGACATTATACAAAGGATTTGGTAGCTTACAGATTAAGGAGAAAGTGCCTAAAGCCCTGTTCATACTTGTCCACGACAAGCGCATCCACCATCAGGTCAAACCCTGGACCTCTGCCAGGTCCACCCATGATAGCAGGCATCCATTATAAGCATCCTAGCCCTGGTCATATTTGTCCACAACAAGCGCATCTACCATCAGGTCCAACCCTGGTCCTCTGCCAGGTCCACCCATGATAGCAGGCATCTTTTAATAAGTTCAATCCTGGAGCTACCAGGCAAACCTTGTTAGATAGGCATCTACCAACAGGTCCAACCCTGGACCTCTGCCAGGTCCACTTATATTGGCAGGCTTCCATTATGGGCATTTACTAATGGGTTTAATCCTGGAATCACCAGGCATACCCTATTAGGTAGACAACACCAAGTAGGTCGATCCCTGAACCTCTACCAGGTCCACCCATACTTGGACTCATCCTCCTCAGGTCCAATTCTGGTCAAAGTCAGATTCACCCATGATAGAGAAACACCTGCATCCACGGTGCAAGTACTGAAATACAGGTCTTTCAATTGAAATGCATTCATATCCTGTATCGAATTACTTTCAATCAGAACTAATCTTGAAAGAAGCCAAGCATGCCCTGATTAACGGATATAAATTGAGGATAAGGAAATACGAAGGTACCTGAAATAACAGTGAGAATACTTACTCAACAGCAATACGCCATCAACACATTGGTTTGACCAACAGCATTGCTGGTCCTTTGGCTCGCGTCAACCCCTCGTATGCACTCACACATCCACAATTCACCCACTCACAACCATAGTGCACAGTCTCACGCATCAACGGTGATTGTTCTACTTAAGAAAGATATAGGTCAACGTCTGCTTACTGTGAAATTTTAAGAACACAGGACCGTAATAAATTAATGCCTTATAAGTAGAATCATAACCTTTCATTAAATTTAACATTTCTTGCCTGAGTATTAGTTGGTATTAGCAAATTTTCAATGATTCTATCAACGTCTATGGTTTTTGTTAACTCTCGTTCAATTAAGAGTACGTTGTCCTGATGTAGATCAAAATAATTTTTGATTATTTTCAATTTGCTAAAACTTCTATCACCTGCAGCTACTGTTATTAGCATTGTGAGAAATAATCTTAAAGTTTTTTCTATATTTGGGTATGATAGCAGATAGTCATTTAGTTACTCAAAAAGAACAGACAGTGAGGCAGTTTTCAAAATAGTCTTAATCGCTATTCATTATATCGCACATTGTAAACAATACATACCTGTTGTCCTACAATACGTCTTGATAGTGTGTGGCGATAGATATTAATTAAATGCCTATAAAAAGATTCGGTGAAATAATAGTTATTTAATAGATAAAATTTTAGGGAAAACAAATTATAATCTTTTTATTTGTATTTCAGAAAAATTGTACAGTTTAAAAATAATACATACTTATTTTTGAAAGTTAAAATTGTGCTGCTTCGCCGGTAATCGAACCCAGGTCTCCCGCTTGCGGGCATTTTCATTTCATTTTTTTTTTTTCATTTTCAATAATCTTTATTATTTTAATTTTAGTTACATTATATTTAAAATAATAATGTTTGGGCAACATGGTTGGTTTTGTCAGAGCTCCTACTCACAGGGGGAGTGTATATCTGTGTTTGTGTGTTATTGCGTTGTGTGCTTTAATACGTTGTGTTATTGTTTTCTGTTACAAGTTATGTTTTCTTTTACGATGAGTTAGGATTGTGTTTATGGGAAAGGGGGGACAAAAACCCATTTAACTTCACATGAAGTTTTTGTTAAAACTTAAAACTAGCCTAACTAAATTAAAAATTAACATTTACATTGGTGATAGATGTACATTTGTTGTGCGTGAGATATGTTTTGTTTTGTGTAGTGTTGTGTCGCGTTGTGTGGGTGTCAGGTGTTCTGCTCATGGAACACCTCTAGGAATATGGGTAGGTTTTGGTAGGGTAACTTGTGTATGAGTTTACGTGTGGTGTTGTTGTCGCGTATACGTGTGATGTTTTTTATTAGTGTGTTTGAGTTGAGTAGTGTGTTTTTATAAAATTTCTGTGTTATGTCTTGAATGTATTCTCTCATGTATGGTATGTTGGTGTCTTCGTGAAGTTGTGTAGTGCGGGTGTACCTTCCAGAGCTGGTCGCCATTCGTAAGCATTTATTTTGGAGGCGTTGCAATTGTAGTATGGTGGTGTTCGCTGCGTTACACCAAACCGGGGCTGCGTACATGATGATGGGACGGATGATGGCTGTGTAAATGAGGATTTTGTTTTTTGTGGATAGGGAACTGTTCTTAACTAGGAGAGGGTAGAGGTTGCTGATGACGGCGCGTGCTTTGTTTGATGCATGTGTGATGTGTGGGCCGTGCTTTAGTGTTCTGTGTAGCTGTATTCCTAGGTATTTTACTGTGTTTGTGGGTGTGATTTTTTGATTGTGTATTACAAGTGGTGTGACTATTCTGTTGTTTGTGAATTTACGTGTGAAGACTATGGTTTCGGTTTTGTTGGCGTTTATGTTTATTTTCCATTTCTCCCAGTATTTTTCTAGAATGTTTATGTGTATTTGTATTTGTTTAGTGGCTACTTGGGCGTTGAATGAGTGTGCGTATATTGCGGTGTCGTCGGCGTATTGTGCTGTGTGTGTATTTGGGAACGTGGGGATGTCGCTAATGAAGAGGTTGAACAATTTGGGGCCAAGGACGCTGCCTTGTGGGATTCCTGCTACAATAGGTTTAGGGTTAGATAGGGAGTTGTTAATTTTGGTGCGAAATAATCGGTTTGTGAGGTATGAGTATAAAAGTTTGGATAAAGTGGGAGGGAATCGGAAGGATATAAGTTTGGCCATGAGCCCTACTGTCCAGACCGTGTCGAAGGCTTTTTCAATGTCCAGTAGGGTCATGACCGTTACTTTGTTTTGGTTGAATTGGGTCGCGATATCGGTTGCAATCCTGCACACCTGATGCACCGTGCAATGTCTGGCTCGGAAGCCAAACTGGTGATCAGGGGTGAGTTTTTGTCCTGTGTCGATATCGTCGACCCGGGAGAGGATGATTTTCTCAGTTAGTTTGGATAGGGTATTTAGTAGGCTAATGGGGCGATAACTGATAGGGAGATGGGGGCTTTTTCTTGGTTTGAGGATTGGATGGACTGTAGCAGTTTTCCAGGCAGCTGGGAAGTGGTGAAATTTTATTATTGAGTTTATGATGTAATGGAGTTGGACGATGGATTTTTTGGATAGGTTTTTAACTAGGAGGTTATCAATTAGGTCTGGGCCGGGAGCTTTGCGATTGGGTAATGTTTTGATTATTTTGGCTAATTCGGATGGAGTTGTAAGGAGTCTGGCCAGCGTTTTGGTGTCAGTGTAATGCGGGGTGTTTAAATAGTGTAGTGTATCTTGTATGATTTTATTTTGTGTAGGTGAGTTTGGGGTGTGTGTTACGTGTATTTGTTCAAACGTGTTAGCAATCATTTCTGCTTTGTCTTCGTCACTTGTAGCTGTTAAGTTATTTTGTGTAAGGCTTGGGATTCTTGTGTGTGGTTTTTTAAGTGTTTTTGTCAGCCGCCAGAGGGAGTTGTCATTAGGGTTGAGGGCGGAGAGTTTTAGGGACCATGTATTGTTTTTGTGTTCTTTTATTTGTGTTTTGATTTGTGTATTTAAGTGTTTAAGCTGTGTTCTGTGTGTGGGTAGGTGTGTCCTCTGCCATAATCTTCTGGTGTGATTGCGTTGTATAATTAGCTGTGTTATAAGTGGTGGTAAGTTGAGTTTTTGTGGGTTTATTTTGATTTTATGTGTGTGTTTTTGTTTGGCTGTTTGTATAGCGTTTGTGAAGTGTTCTATTTGTGCATCGATGTCTTGTGTTGTGTGTATTTGATTGTTGATGGGGATGATCGTGTCAAGTGTTTTGCGGAAGTGCGCCCAATTTGTGTGTTTGTATGATGTGATTGTTTTAGTGGTGTTTTCTATGTGGTGGTTGGTTAGTTGGAATATGACTGGGTTGTGATCGGAGCTGAGTTCTGGTAGTGATACGGGCTGTGTGATGTTATGAACATTTTTATTGATGATGAGATCGATGGTGGACGGCGTACTTCCGTTTTCGGAGTAGTTTGTGGGTGTGTTTGGGTGCGATATGATTGCGACGTGTGAATTAATGTATGTGTTGAGTGTGCGGCTGTTAGTGTTTGTGGTGTTGCAGTCCCAGTTTAGATGTCTCGCGTTAAAGTCACCCACGACTAATGTTTTGTTTTTGTGTAAAAGTGTGGAAAGGTCTGTTTGTGTGAAGTTGTTTAATGGTCTGTTGTAAGCAGTGTAAATTACTGTGTTGTCTGCAAGTGTTATATTCAGTGTTTCTAGTGTAGTGTGTGGGTTTGCTGTGAGAGTGTGTGGTATGTTGTTTTTAACTAATATTGCAACGCCCCCGCAGGGGATCGGGCCCTGCTGTGGTCGATCAGCTCTGTAGGTTGTGTATCTGTGTGTGTTAAACTTGTGTGTTTGGTTAAGTTTAGTTTCGTTAAGTAAACATATGTGTATGTTGTGTGTTTGGAGAAAATGTGTAAGTTCACCTACCTTACCCATAATTCCGTTGGCGTTCCATGTACAGATGTTTAGTGTTGTTTTGTGTTTAAATGTTGTATGTGTGCACATTTTTGGTGAATGACAAGAATATTGTGAAATGTTCGTTTTTATTTGTGGCCTTGCTGAGGGCGATGTTTAATGCTTTTACAGCTCGCAGCATGTTGGAGATGTTGATGGTGGCGTTTAGTTTCTCCATTTCGGTAAATAGTTCGGTAATGTCGTCTAAGTCATTGGAGGGTTCTTGGGGTTGGTTTTGAGTTTGTGTAGGTTGGGGTTGGGTTCGCTTTGGGGTTGGAAGGGGGGGGAAATCTTGAGTATTGAGAATTAGGAGTGCTTTGTGTCTGGGGGGTCGCGGGGGTTGTTGTTGTGGCTGGGGTAGTTTGTGGCTGGAGGGACGGGATTGCCAGTGGTTCTTGGAAGGGAGGGGGGCGTCCGTGTATTTGGGTAAGGGTTGAAGGGTATTATTGTTTTGGTTGTTTCAGTTTTTGTAGGTATGTAGGGCACTCTACATAGTTTGCTGGATGCGGCCCTGCACAGTTAGCGCACGTAGCTGGTGTGTCTGGCGTCTTTGTGCAGGTTTGCGTTAGGTGGCTCTGTGCGCACTTGAGGCACCGCGGTCGTAGGTGGCAGTTTGCAGTGGCGTGCCCCCATTGTTGACATCGGTGGCACTGGATGATCACCTTTTTATTCAGGTGTCTCTCCCACAGAACCTTTGTGTGGAAGATGTATTTTGTATTTGAGTGCCCGTTGAGTTGGTTTAGTGTGTGCGTGTTGGTTGTTGTTATTAGGAATAGGGGACGCCGGGTGTTCCGCATTCGGAAAACTTTTTCCACCTCGACCGCGGCTTTTTGGAGCTCGGTGTGGAGTTCTGCTGGTGCAGGGTCGTTGTCCAGGTCCTTCAGTACAAATGCGTGTGTTTTGGTTTGTCTGTTTGTATATGTGTAGTAAAGGAAGTCTTTGTCTGTGTTGATGTCGGTGATGAAGTTTTGTCGTTCCGTTTCGTTGTGTATGTAGATGTTGGTGTTATTGTTAGTGTATTTTATGTGGTAGCCCTTATGGGCGAAGTTTTTTATGTATGTTGTAAGTCTGTCTGTGGTTGTGGGTGCGCCAGGGATGATTATGGGTGGGGGGAGTCGCGTTTTGCGGATTTGATTAGATGGAGGGTCGCGTTCATCTTCTGTGTCTTCGTTGTTTGTGCCGTCGTTGTCGGTGAGTGGCTGGTACTTGTTTCTTGTTTGTGTGGTGGACTTAGTCGTGGCAGTGGGTTTCGCGGTTCTTCTAGGAATTTTGAAGTTCCTGTCCTCGGCTGGGGCGTCTTCTCTTGGGCGGATTTGCGCTCTGGGGGCAAACAGTTGGCTTACCCTTACTTTGGGGGTGCCCTGTCCACTAGTGGTAGGTATTGGTGGGTCCGGTTCTGCACTGCGGTGCGGATTGGGAGGTTCATCCTCCATTGGGACGATTGTCTCCTCACTTGAATCTAGATCCAAGTGAGGGAACGGTTCCTGATTGGAAAAATCAAAAATCCCCGGGAGACTCTCAAGGGATGATGTTGGGGTTGGAGAGTCGATGATTGTTCTCCCGTCTTGGCTGGATTTGCTGTTGGCGTTATTTTGTCTTGGCTTTAGGGCCAGTTTTGAACAGTGTTCACCAACGTGTCGTTGAACTCAGTATTTAGTTTGTTAATAACAATACTGAACAAAAGTTAACTTGTTAAACACTATTTATAAAACTGTCTTTGCTGCACGCTCTGTATGGTAAATAAATAAATAGATACGTCTACTCGGCATGAAGTTAAGACTCCGACTGCTTGCGGGCGGTTGCCTTGACCACTAGGCTACGAAGCCACTATGCGAAGCCACTCAATTTTAACTTACAAATTCATTATTATTTTTTGTATTCAATTCTCAATGTTATTACTCTTATCATCAAGCCAGGCGGTGAAGCCATAGACTTAATAACGCGAGACGGTTAGGCCATACATGAGTAATGACGAATTGAATACCACTTGTACACAAAGGTGTGTAAACCAACGATATAAGGACAGGTGAATTGTTCCGTGAGAATTACATCTTTTAGGAGATAATCAGTAGATAATTATTTTTGAAAGTTAAAATTGTGCTGCTTCGCCGGGAATCGAACCCAGGTCTCCCGCTTGCCGGGCATTCATTTTTCATTTTCATTTTCAATAATCTTTATTATTTTAATTTCAGTTACATTATATTTAAAATAATAATGTTTGGGCAACATGGTTGGTTTTGTCAGAGCTCCTACTCACAGGGGGAGTGTATATCTGTGTTTGTGTGTTATTGCGTTGTGTGCTTTAATACGTTGTGTTATTGTTTTCTGTTACAAGTTATGTTTTCTTTTACGATGTGTTAGGATTGTGTTTATGGGAAAGGGGGGACAAAAATCCATTTAACTTCACATGAAGTTTTTGTTAAAACTTAAAACTAGCCTAACTAAATTAAAAATTAACATTTACATTGGTGATAGATGTACATTTGTTGTGCATGAGATATGTTTTGTTTTGTGTAGTGTTGTGTCGCGTTGTGTGGGTGTCAGGTGTTCTGCTCATGGAACACCTCTAGGAATATGGGTAGGTTTTGGTAGGGTAACTTGTGTATGAGTTTACGTGTGGTGTTGTTGTCGCGTATACGTGTGATGTTTTTTATTAGTGTGTTTGAGTTGAGTAGTGTGTTTTTATAAAGTTTCTGTGTTATGTCTTGAATGTATTCTCTCATGTATGGTATGTTGGTGTCTTCGTGAAGTTGTGTAGTGCGGGTGTACCTTCCAGAGCTGGTCGCCATTCGTAAGCATATATTTTGGAGGCGTTGCAATTGTAGTATGGTGGTGTTCGCTGCGTTACACCAAACGGGGCTGCGTACATGATGATGGGACGGATGATGGCTGTGTAAATGAGGATTTTGTTTTTTGTGGATAGGGAACTGTTCTTATCTAGGAGAGGGTAGAGGTTGCTGATGACGGCGCGTGCTTTGTTTGATGCATGTGTGATGTGTGGGCCGTGTCTTAGTGTTCTGTGTAGCTGTATTCCAGATCACATAAGGAGAACCGCCGTCTGAACCCCCTAGCTGCCCTAGAAACATCTCCCTTTAGGGATAAAGCCTCTCCAGGGCGACGCCAATCAGAAGGTTCTTCTCGGACGACATCTGAAGAAGACTTAGCCTCCACGTGCAAATTTTCACTGCAGGAACCAGACGTAGACCCCGAATCAGACCTTGACTCCACTGGTGAAACAGTGATGGAGATGGACGAATACCTCGCCCCCAAACCACCACCTGAAACATCAACACCTGACCTGACCAACAAAGTCATATCAGAGGTAAGCGAGGCCTTTATTATGACAAAATCCATAAACATAAACACTAATAAATCCACAACGACGTCATCGACCACCGAAGGACTATTCACCTCTCCCAAACCCAAACGAATTGCCCGAACCCCTAAAGACCCGACCCCGATCCAACTGTGTGTGTGTGTGTGTGTGCGCGCGTGCGTGTGTGTGTGTGTGTAGGCTACGATCTGGTCTCCGCCGTTGAAGAATATTCCAAGATTCTTGGTTCCTGGTACTGGTACTGGAAAACTCTCTTTATCATTTTCCAATGACTTGTTCTGGGGGCGCTGCTGAAACGACTCAAGTAGCTCCCAGTGAAACTTATATCAGGTCGAGAAATTGTCGACAGATAAAGCAAGCTTCCCACAGCTTCTCGATAAGGCACATGGTCCTGAAGAGCTTGGTCGTTTTTGAAGTTTCCTTTTTCAGTCACCATCTCACGTTCAATTGGAGTGAACATAGAATTTTTGACAGCCAAACACTTGACTTAATTTATTACTGACGCTACCCTTAGAAAAACATATGCATCGCATTATGTTACCCAAGCTATGATTTTGGCTTCATTCTTTGTTAGCAAGGCAAACGAGAAACACATTATTCAGATTATTTCTAATTACTGTATTTGTGTATTTTGTGTTGTATTAATTCTGTTCTGTTCTGTTCTGTTAGCTGATAACAGAGGCAAGTGTATTTTTAAATGTAAGTAATAGATTTATATCACAAACAACGAACATTATGCATAACAAATTATAGAGTCTCCAACATTTACTGTCCGGCAGTGTCGATGGCAGAGTATTATTGCGAAGAAAGAAACCCTTTAACGCAAACTGCCGTCAAAAAATAGATAAAATAATAATAGATGATTTACTTAAGCGTAGAACAAATGGCCGGTAAGTTGATTTTATTATTTTATTTAATGTTACTTTATTTTAAAGTATAAAATACATTTTAGTATATCGACGGACATATTTCTAAGAGCGAGTAAAGAGATTGCATACATATTTCCAACTGAAAATGCAAATACATATTTTATTCCATATAAACCAAAAACTGGAAGCAGTCCGAAATTATTATCTAAAGGTCGCCTTTGGTCGCGGTATATAAATACTGGCAAAAAGAAATCACATCAAGATGAGAATAATGAAACCTATATTAACGGTAGCGAATATTATTTTTGTGATGACAAGTTTCATTCACGAAAATTTTTAAAATACATACATATTTAATGTTACACATCTAATTGAAGACGAAACCGAAATAAATAAATTAATATCGTTTCTCGAAAATTCAATTGAGTCACAGGAAAAAATTGAGGACGCGTTTGCAAAGACCTTCCTCAAACGGCAAACATTATTGGAAACGTTAGATCCACATGAACATATTAAAACATCTGCAGTGTCATGCACCGAACTTTCTTATACGCATATGGGTTAAACCACATCGTAGTTACATTATTTTTCTAATTTATAATATTAGTTCTAACCTTTAGATCGCTTTTAAACTAAATATATTTCTTAGAATAAATATTAAATGTCAAACTTCAAGTTATTTAAGTCTATTTTGTTAAACAATCGACAGGCGCAGATGATACGATTTATGTAACAATATATATAATGAGCAGAAATTTATTTTGAAACCAGTACTTTTTTTGGAAAAAAGATTCTAACAAAAGTTGTGCTAAATATAAATATCATTAATTTTTGTTCACAAAAATTTTCTGTAACTGTAACCATTTTTGAGTAATTGCAGAAACTGCAAAAAATGACTAGAGTAAACATGCACTTCCGGTCGGAATATTGTTTTCAAAAATAGGAGGTTTTCGTGCCAGGCACATACAAATCTTAAGTTTACAATTTCATAATTTTCCCTTTTGCCGTTTGGGCTGTAGAGCGCTCACACACACACACACAGACGGACGTCATACCAAAAATAGTTGGAATCGATTCAGGGAAGGTCAAAACGTATATTTCCGTTAAAATCTCGAGTTCGAAATTTTTCATGATTACAATACTTATACTGCGTATAAGAAAGTAAAAAACTAACTGCAAATGTATCCTATTCCTGTACTAATTATGTGTTACATATACACAGAATCCATTTCACAAAGAAAGATACCCATAAGCCATAAGTTTGTATTACTGCAATGCCATAATTGAAAATTAAATTAGATTTGTTTAATTAGGAAGAATACAAACGTTAAACTTTTCTTCACAATTTTATTTGAAAAGCACGTGCAATTTGGCGACCAAGTAGCCAATGTCCGACTTGCGATGGCTATTTCGTAGCCAAAATATATATTTCGTTTTTAAGATAAAATTGTGAAGAAAAGTTAGAGGTTTGTTTTATTCCTATTGTTATAGATTATTCAATAGATGGTCGAGCGATAAGGAGTGAAACACGTGTGATTATATAAATAATCAATTGATGAAGATGAGAAACCTACATTTCCGATGAAAACAAGTCCAGGCTAGATCTCTCTTAAATAGACCATAACTTTGGAAGTAGATTTATCCAAAAATTCATAGATAAAAGTAATCGAAGAAGATTCCTAGCGTCTGCAAAATGCGCCCACGCAATATTATTTAAACAGTAGTAATTAGATTGAAAGAGACATTTCTTATTAAATCTCGTACGCTGAATGCTGTTTTAATGTAAGATAAAATATACCTTAAATAAGATATTGCGCACTAAACGCTTTTGTGTCGCTAAAATAAATTATTGCAAACTGAGCAGTTTGAATCATTTATAACGCTATAAAACACATATGAGATTACGCTGTTATTTTATACGAATAGCTAAATAAATTAGGTTCAATCCAATTTATTTTTACTTTCTTATACGCAGTATAAGTAAGTATTTAATCATGAAAAATTTCGATCTCGAGATTATAACGGAAATATACGTTTTAACCTTCCCTGAATTGATTCTGACTATTTTTGGTATGACGTCCGTATGTGTGTGTGTGTGTGGTTGTATGTGTGTGTGTGTGTTTGTGTGTGTGTGTGTGTGTGTGTGTGTGCCCGCGCGCGCGCTCTACAACCTATACGATTGAAGGTAAAATTATTAAACTTCAAACTTAAGATTTGTATATGTCTGGGCAGAAAACCTTTTACTTTTGAAAACAATATTCAAACCGGAAGTGCTTGATTACTTGAGCAATTTTTTGCGGTTTCTGCAAATACTCAAAAATTGGTGCACTTACAGAAAAATTGTTGAAACATAAATTATAGATATTAGTATTTTAAATAACCTTTATTTCAAACTTTTTTTCAAATAAGGTACCGGAAACAAGAAAATGACTTTTGAAATAGATTCTGATTTTAATTATTTTCATATAAATCGTATCAACTGTGCCTGGCAATTGTTTAACAGAAAAACAAAAAGCTTAAATAATTTGAAGTTTGAAATTTGATATTTATACTAAGAAATATAATTTGTGAAAAAGTATGCCAATGGTTAGTAAAATATTATAAATTAGAGAAATAATGAAAATGTGATATGATTTAACCCATATGCGCAGAAGAAAGTTCAGTGCATGACACTGCAGATGTTTTAAATTGTTTTCGCATTATGATTGAAACTGAAAGATTGAACTGATTTTTATGTACTAAATCATTCATTATTATGTATTTGTCAAAAGTAGCCTTATTAAATGACATATTTTATTTTGACGCAGTATAATATTACTGTAATTGTCGGTCAAAGATACTATTTCTGTATTACTATTCCTACACCTATTCTACTTTTTAATTCAATATAATATAATCTAATAATTTGCAGAGTAACTAATTTTAAATCAATGTTCAGATTCATATTTTTTTTTAGTAGTTTATGCTAAAATCATATAAGGCGGACAAGATTTTTGATGAACATAAATACTAATATACCCGTGAAATTATGAACGATGCAAAGGGTTTTCGAATAACAGAGTGGGCTGAATACGAAATAGTCAATGTACGTGAACTAAATGTTGTCGTGTAGACAAAAAGAGATTGCATAGCATAAATGATATTGCAGAATATAAAAAGATACAAACGATATAATTTTATATTTCACGAACAATACAAGATACATAAGCGCGTGTGAATTGTTGCGTACGTTTTGATTGTGAATATACATAAAAATATCTCACGTCACTTTCACCGGAGAAGGAGAAAAAAGATCTGCACAAGGGCAACGCGAGCCCCCGCTAAGTGAAAAGCAGCAGCTATATAGCAAACCCATTTAATCTTTCTTGAGGTTAGTGTACGTCACGCAGCAGACTAAGAGATGATTCTCCGCCACAAGGTAATTGTTTCACAAAACATATACATTTTGTTATAAATTACAAAAGTGATAATAGTTAGCGGTTTGATTCTAATTAATGTGAATTATATATCTAACGGGTAGAATGTAAACGAAGTTGTCAAAGTTAAAAATAATTAGTTTTTCTATTTTCATAACAAAATAATGATTTTAAAAAAGTGCTATTGGAATAAACATGGTAATTCGGACTAACATATAGTTTCAGAAGTCTTATAGTAAGGAACTGGGAACAAGATCTTAAGCCTGGCTTTGCTCATCAGAGTGCAATAACTTGAATTTAAAAATTATTCGGTTTTAATATGCAAAAAATTATTACCGAATTTATCAAACATAAATCCTTTGCATATTTATAAAATAGAGAAAACGAACAAATTTATACATACAAATTTTAAAAGTTTACGCTCTGTTTTATTTGAGCTTGTGTATTAATGTCATATCACAAATATTAAGCTTTATTATTTTAAATTAAACGCGTAAAAAGTAAAACTTACTAGTATGTTGTATTCTGTGTAGATAACAAGGTACTTAAACATCTATTATTCACGGTATTTACATTTTACTGCACATAAGTATAGAAAGGACCAATTTAAAGTGTTAAAATGTCCATACAATTTTGGTTTGCTCTCCATATAGAAAAGTTTGTAAAATCACCACAAATTGTAAATAACTAATGATTTATTGAATCTTACAATAAGGAAAAATTTTATAGACATAACTATATTATTTGTATTTAGATTGATCATCCTGTATGTATATAATTATCATATGTGTGTGCTGAATTATATTACATATACACGTATGATTATTATATACATACAGGATGATCAATCGAAAGCGATAACATAGATATTTACAAGTTTTTTTAACATTTGCAAATATTATTTCCACAGTACAGATTATGGGGCAATTGTAAAGTGTAATTCATTCAGACTTTTAAACAGTATTTATTAAGCTTTGACTTTTTGATTAAATTCATTATTATAATATATTTTATTATTTATTTAATAATTCATCATCTTGACTTTTCTGGATTGTACATTATTTGTATTATATATTTCATTCAGTTATACTTTGAATATTTTTTAGAAATTATATTATAATATAATATATTATTATTATATTTTCTGAACAGATATTTATAATTATTTATTTTGTTACAGATGTTACATTTCATAATTTTGGTAGTGGTCAGCTATTTACGATGTATCCTAGGTGAAGAAAGCACGCAAACAAAATTGGATCTAGTCGAGTCTGAAAGCAAGGACTCCTCAAAAGTTGAAATCATTAAGCAAATTAAGCGAGTAAATGATGACGGGTCGTACACATTCGGGTATGAAGCAGAGGATGGCACATTTAAGATTGAAAGTCGAGACGTATTGGGTAATATCAAAGGTACATATGGATTTGTTGATTCGGATGGTGAAATTAAAAGAGTATCTTATAGTACAACTAATAGTACAGAGCCTACAACCGTAACTTCTCTAGATACAGATCGCGTTTCAGTTATTCAACAAATTCCGCGAACCAATAGAACGATTTCCACAACAAAACGCCCACCACATCCATATTTGACACCAAATCCAAGTAGTACTGTAATTCAAAGTATACCACGACGTCGATTATCCTCCTCTAATTCGAGTGGAAATATCAGTGGCTCCACTGCAACCACTGTGAGGCCATCATTCTTACCAACACGAAGTTCAATGAATACTGATTCGACCAAAACTATAATGCCTAGCCAACGGTCACCACGTCCAACTGCAAACTACATTCGTGCACCGGTGATATCTCAGGCTGAAATACACGGATATACGGAGAGGCAGTTGATTAGACCAGTGCAATCGGAAAGTGTAACTCTAAGACCAACAGAAAAATCTTACTCACGAAGTCTTACTGTCACGAGAAATCCATTTCTAGATGATTCTGCATCGTCAACCATAAAGCCTATAACAGAAGAAAGTAACGATGGTGGTAGTGTTCGTGGAAATTTGCTTCGCCGACAATTAGACAATGAAAAGTTGACAGCAAACTTTAACACTCGACAACATATAATAAATCTACAGCAATCAGCTGGAGATGATTCTACTGACGTATACAGTGCATCGTTAACTACAGGTACACCCCGTCCTTTATTTACAAATAGTAATCGTCTACGTCCTTCTACTTTAAATAAAGCCAAAGATCTGGTCACACCAGCTAATTATCAAGCGATTTATCAGAAGAATGTTATACGTAGTCCGAAACTCACCTCACATAATTCACAAGAAACTACGACGGATGCTACTAATGCTCAAAAAAAGTATGTAGAACCAAATCAAATACAAGTCATTCAAATACCAGATACTGAAGAACCATCGCCACAATTGGTAAGAACAAAGCATCCGTTTCATCAAGGAGCTATACTAATTCCTGTAAATCAATTTTCCAATGAAAGATATGTTATTGACAATACTGATGAGGAAGTTAATAAGAGACACTATTTACCACAATACTCCATGCCTTCAGCACCAGAGTACATACGAGAAAATGTACACCACTTTTCCGAACAACGATTAAATCCTATTCCTTACTCTATTATATCGCGAAGTAGACCAGTTCAAATACCAATAGAAGATTATCAGCATAACAAACCAAATCCATCAAGAGCTTTTCCAATTTCCATTCCTTCAAATTCAGAAGAATTTCAGGACGAAATTGATCATATCAAACCACCCGTGAGCACACGAGATTTTCAAAAACTATTAAACCGTTTGATTTTACGGCAAAGTCAGTTGCAAGAAGTGACTCGTATAGAGAATTCTCAAATGTCACAGCAGCGATATCTGCAACAACAACAGTACTCAACGGCACCATTTCAACCGGCACCAGTATCTGTGTTTGTTCGCACAGAAACAGAAAATATGGAGAATAATGGACCAATACAATTCCTTTCTCAAATGCAAGCTTCAAGAGGTCGCAAATTTATACCCGTATCACAGTCACAGCAGCCTTCATCACAATTATTAGAATCTAAGCAGCAATACAACATAAGAGATGTCCCTGGAAATTACGCGCACGTACCACTTTATCGAAGTGGTAGACGCGTGGCACGGCTATTTATTCCAGAAGCTAACGCTAAGCGAGAAAATAGCGACATTTATTTGCCGGCTGATGTACGAGAAATGCTATTGTTAAGAATGTTACAACTGGCGATTAATCCAAACCTACCTTTACAGCCGAAAGAAAGAGATTCACGTCTTAAATACAAAAAGGAAGCTGTCCGAAATGTGGAAATACTTGGAGAAGATCAAGAAGAAGTGCGGCAAGTATCTAGAAATAAACGATATAGAGAATATGACGAATATGAGTATTATTGAAAACTATAACAATATATCGAAGAGTTTGTCAAAATAGAATATGTATATGTATATATATATATATATATATATATATATATATATATATATATATATATATATATATATATTTCAAAATTATCATCTTACCTTTATTCTTGTGGAAAGTCATGCATAAAAATAATGGGACTTCCTACTAAAAAGTAAAACAGAAACTGCAAATAGTTTAGATTTAACACCATTATTACCTATATAGCTATATATTTATTCTAGTTAACCACTGAATATGTTTTATCTAATGTAAATAGAATATATATTTTTTTATTATTAATTAATTTAAATAAATACATAGTTACCAAATACTACTTTGTTACACTACAATCAAATACACAAACTCCTATTTCAGTTTGTGCATCTCATTAAAAAAAATGAAAGATTAATAACCATTGACAAATAACAGCAAAACAATGAATATTTAATGACATTGTGCAACAATATTTTGTTTGTCTACAATATATTAAATAAAATTTTTTTCACACATTTATTTTACTTGTTACATAAATAAAAATTGATGAAAACAAAGATTGTTCACTGTCGCACAGAATGTCTGTGCGACTGAATCCCACGCTCAATGCATTCTTCTTCTAATTGCTGTATTTCCTGTGGAGGATTTTGTTCAATATACTCGGATGTTGGTTCATTCCAATCTTGTACTGAGCCACTTCCTATTGCCATGAAAGTTGTAGCCGTTAGTAATAAAACAGCGGATGAAACACCAAAAACTAGACGCCACCAACCAGCAAACTGTAAAGTAAACTTATTTTAAAATGGAATAAAAATGTGGTTAATTATAAATCTACATTATATATACATAGACACGCCAACAGACGCATACTGCATTTGTTGCATCACTAATGTGAATCGAAAGCGAGAGTAGAGTAATGTACATGTTCATTTTAATATATGCAAATATTATATCCCCAGTACATACACAGGCCTTCAACTGCAAATACAAAATTCGCTCATAATTTTTAACTGCTTCGATTACGATTAAAATTATTTTATAAATTCATTTAAATAATAAGTGATTTTATAAATCTTATTTAGCAGTCATCAAAAATTATTAGCAACTATGGCATTTCTTGATTGTAAATTGTTTTGTATTTTATATCTGTTATGTTGCATAATGTTTTTTAGAATTAATTACATCTAGGTGTGTTTTTTTTCAACTTTAATTAATTGTTATATAAATGTACTTTAACATTAAATTTAGGCTTCATACCCACATTTTAAAATTTTTTATTTATACTTATCCCGATAGATAATATGTCCATTTGTAAAAATAAACATTTAAATTCTTATACTCTCGATTCACCTGCCTATTTCCATTAAACAGGGTGGTGGTAAACTCTTAACATCTGTTCATATCTTTCCAGTCTTATGCCACTCATTTTTTTTTGCTTTTTTCTAATCTACATTTTCATACATGCATTTTTCTTCCTTTTGCTAACAACTTGTCATTCGCATAACTCATTCTCGATCATATTTATCTACTTATTCTGAATATAACCCCGTATACTCACATAATTCATTTTGCTCATTCGAAATTTAATCGTCAATTTTGCATTCGACATTTCAGCAACATAGCCATATCATTTGGCTATGATTAATTCTAGGTACGAAATTTGTTTGAAAATTTACAATGCTTTTACATCTAGTTATTTTGCATCCTGTTCCCAATGACGTTTTCATAACAGTCACACGCCTTTTATGCTTGATTTACTAAAACGCAACAACTCCCAAACATCTGTGAAAGCACAAGTACACCATTGTACACGTACAACCTTGCATTAAGATGTTAAAATTTCTCACAATTAATCCTAACGCCCCTAAAATATTACGACAAACAGACACTGCTCTCACTATCTCGTAATCATACTTATCATTGCTATAGAATAAACTACCTAAATAAGCGAACTGTTTAACTAGCTCTAGTCGATATCAATCTATCATAATATTTCTTTTTCAAACCCCATTATCATCAAATATTTCAAACTTTATATTCGGACATTTTTGAAATATAGACGTCATATAAATCTCAAAACTATCTAATTTTATGATAATAATGAAGATAAATTTCAGCAATGGATTGCACTGAACTTTTTTATACTTCTTATACTTTTGTTTAAATAAGAGGGATATACAAATAAATAAGAAAATTAAATGTTTTAAATAAACTGAAAGTCTACCTGCAATAAAAATGTATATATTATATTTGTATAAATGTAAATATAATAATCTGCAGACCTTTTATACTAAATATATTTTGCAATAGATTTTAAATGTTAAATGTGAAATATCAAATTATTAGAGTCTATTTTGCTTATCTATAATAAAATAAAATAGGAACAAATTTCAATAACCAATTTCTTGTAGACGGTACCTTTCTTGAAAAAATGAATCAAATATGTTGTACAAATTTTAATATCTCTCAATTTTATTACTACTTTTGCTGCATGTGCTACCATTTTTGAGTAATTGCAGAAACAGATAAAAATTACTGGAGTAAACATGCACTTCCGGTTTTAATATTTTTGTTCAAAAATAGTAGGTTTTCTTGCCAGACATTTATTAATCATATTTTCATAATTTTACCTTCAACCGTTTATGCTGTAGCGCACTCGGACACTTATTTATTACATCGAATAAGAAAGTAAAAATGAAAATTTAATAATGAATTCGTTCCAATATTAATAATTTTGTCTTTATTCCCTCGTTATTCATAATGAAATCGCTAGATCGTTTTTCATAATACAAAATATCCGCATTGCATTAAACTTCCAAATATGTATTTTAAAGGTATTTTGTTTAGATAAGATGAATATTCAAATACGAATTTTGTATAGTTAAAAAAATATAGAATTTTAAATGAATAAACATTTTGAAATATTTGAAAACTTTCCAAATTTTGAAAACTTTTTAAACAATTAAATGGCAAAATTGATAAAATGTAAGTAAAATAAATAATATAAGAAGCAATTTCAATGGTAAATTTTAGAGATTTTAACGAAAATATATGGTTACAGTAACAGAAAAATTGTTTGGACTAAAATTAAAACTATTTATATTTTGCACATCTTTTGTTTTAATTTGTTTTTTCAAAAAGTCTACTGGTTTCAAAATAATATCTATAGCCATCTCTTCTCATTATATTTATTGTTACATTAATCATATCATTGGCCAGATGTCAGTTTCATGCACTGATCTCTCTTATACGCATTTGGGTTAAACCACATCTTAGTTTCATTATTTTTCTAATTTATAATATTTATGTATATACATATATATATATATATATATATATATATATATATATATATATATATATTTATTTATTTATTAACAAATTCATATGCAATTTTTAGCTATAAATCGTACTCTTTTTTTGAATCGCGTGCCATTTCTACAAAAATCAATATTTTTAAAATCGGCTACGTAGTCCGACAGCTTATATATTGCAGATTTATAATCTGTCCCAGGTCCATTAGTGGCAGCTCAACCTTTTCGCCCGATTAGTGCTACTTCTAAAAACCTTCATAGGTTAAGCAACACTAGCGCCACCAACTTCACATATTTTCTAATGAAACAAAATCATAATGTAGTCAAATTTATGTTAATTAAAGACATGGAAACGATTTTTATACAAGATGTATACGTTCGTTAAAAAAAAATCTGAAAAAAGATCTTTTTTTTTCTAGCTCTAGAGTGGACTTACCCCTTAACAAAATACAGATTTTTAGCTTTAAATAATTACTAGTAAAATAATTATATTAGCATGTTGCTTACTTACAATAATAATGTAATCTTAGAGATGCATTTTTATGCTTAAAAAAGTTTCTTTTGTGTATTTCATTTCAAAATGACGCGTCATTTTGAATTCGACATTTTGAAATATGAAATTCTGATGGCAGATTCGAATACAGAGACTTAAAAAATTTACAGTAGTTGCATATTTTGAAACCTTTGAACGTTTAGAACCACAAAAACTGCCATTTTATATCCGCCATTTCATTCTAAAGGCTTAAAATATATACGTGATATGTGTATTTTGAAACAATTAATTTTCTTTAAAAAAAAAACCGCCTTTTTGAATTTTGAAATTCTGATTTTAGATTCAACTTTAGAACCCAAAAATACGTAAATTTACCAATTTTTGTTTTGATATTGTCATTGGCTGATTTTTGGCCAGGGATTTGGCCGATAGAACCACTGTGCAGCGTCTGGAATATCTCAGAACAAAACGCAGTTCGCGCTAACTTAAAGCGGCGTCGCGAAGTTTAAACATATTTCCCTATAAACATTGTCATTTGGGGTAGAAAAAGTTGTTTCTTGTCAACTAATATCGACCACTTGCCCTTAGTCTATCTTCATTCCAATAAACAAATTTTCCTCATTCTCTAAACAAAGTTTTTCACAAGCATTATCGACCGCTGAAGCAGTATTTTCTTGAAACGTACTAGGTACGCTCGCTTAGTCTGATTTTTCCCTAATTTCTTTTTTAACCATTTAGAACATTGTTCCGATATTAATTTTCCTTCCTCAAATTTTCGTTTCTGAATTTTTCATTTTTGTGCACCTGACACTTGTTTCGACATTTTTAATGTTTATAAAAAATAATTGCTTAATTTTAAGAATATTAAAAAAAATAAATAATTTCTTATATATTTAAAATGTGAAAGTTAAATTGATTTTTTTAAACTAATCTTTAAATACAATTGTAACGAAAATGTTTTGCATAAGAAAGTTATAAAAGTACTTGCAATTAAAATTACACAAAATTTATACACACATAGTACACCACGCTAGGAATAACTTAAAATTATGTACTTATAATTTATAGCACAATTGCTTATAAAGTTTATAAAAAAAATAAGCCGAAGGGCTCGCCACTCGAAGTTTTTTTAACAAATTCAATAGCTAAAAAAAAAATTTACTCTGTTCGCATGTCAATTGTTTATCAAAAAAATCTCGGTTATTTTCTTTGCTGATTTTGATAAACAGAATGGATATAAAAGTGTTGAAATGCACTAACATAATTTTTAAAACATCTGCAGTATCTTTTGCGCTTTTGGGTTAAATCGCATCCTGTTTTCATTATTTTTCTAATTAATAATATATTTTCTAACTTTTGGAACACTTTTACACTAAATATATTTCTGAGAATAAATATTAAATGTCAAAGTTCAAATTATTTAAGTCGGTTTTGTTTTTTTTTGATAAACAATTGACATGCGAAGATGATACGATGTATGTTAAAACAAATATAATAACAAGAAATTTCAAGAGCCATATGCGTATAAGAAAGTAAAAAGGATAGATTTAGTATTTGCAATATTTATACGGCCAATTGTAAAGACTGGACAATTACTCTCTCTAATGCAAACAGTGCATTAATGTGACTTGTTTGTCTCTATTTCTTTCCCACCTGTTTTCGATCGGAGGGTTGTTTCTATCTAAAATAACTTAGAGTTAAGTGCCGAGTCCATGTTTATAATAAATAATAATTACTGTAGGGATTTGTTTATTGTTTGGTATTGAAAATGATACCATGTGTTATGCACTAGCATTGCCATGACGGTAATGTTGGGTCATTCTGTAAAGAGTAATTTTTGATAAGAGAGTCGTTGATATTCAGAGTAAATTTTTTTTTTTAGCTATTGAACTTGTTAAAAAAACTTCGAGTGGCGACCCCTTCGGCTTATTTTTTTATAAACTTTATAAGCAATTGTGCTATAAATTATAAGTACATAATTTTAAGTTATTCCTAGCGTGGTGTACTATGTGTGTATAAATTTTGTGTAATTTTAATTGCAAGTACTTTTATAACTTTCTTATGCAAAACATTTTCGTTACAATTGTATTTAAAGATTAGTTTAAAAAAATCAATTTAACTTTCACATTTTAAATATATAAGAAATTATTTATTTTTTTTAATATTCTTAAAATTAAGCAATTATTTTTTATAAACATTAAAAATGTCGAAACAAGTGTCAGGTGCACAAAAATGAAAAATTCAGAAACGAAAATTTGAGGAAGGAAAATTAATATCGGAACAATGTTCTAAATGGTTAAAAAAGAAACTAGGGAAAAATCAGACTAAGCGAGCGTACCTAGTACGTTTCAAGAAAATACTGCTTCAGCGGTCGATAATGCTTGTGAAAAACTTTGTTTAGAGAATGAGGAAAATTTGTTTATTGGAATGAAGATAGACTAAGGGCAAGTGGTCGATATTAGTTGACAAGAAACAACTTTTTCTACCCCAAATGACAATGTTTATAGGGAAATATGTTTAAACTTCGCGACGCCGCTTTAAGTTAGCGCGAACTGCGTTTTGTTCTGAGATATTCCAGACGCTGCACAGTGGTTCTATCGGCCAAATCCCTGGCCAAAAATCAGCCAATGACAATATCAAAACAAAAATTGGTAAATTTACGTATTTTTGGGTTCTAAAGTTGAATCTAAAATCAGAATTTCAAAATTCAAAAAGGCGGTTTTTTTTTAAAGAAAATTGTATACACCTGCTACATCAGAGACGATCCATAAAAATTACATAAACTTTTCCATCGCGTTACAATATATAATACTTTATTGGTCGCTAAACGACAATACAGGTAACACCAGACAAAACATTATAATTGGATTTGTATGACCTTTTACTCCATGCTCCATCAGCTACCACTGTAATTACAAGATTTCCATATGTATCAATATAACCACGTTCTTTTGCGAGTCTGCTCTCTTCTTCACCGGCCCTTTCAATCTCTACTTCGGCAGTCTTATTGATGGCAACGAATAACTTATTCTGGTACTTTGAATAAGTTGCGGAAGATATGGACGGAATATCTAATGCACTGCAAAATGCAGTTAGTTGACGGTACCCACCACCTGTTGTTAGTGTTGCATTTGTTGCTGCAGCATTTATATTCATAAATGAAATTTTTAATTCTGGACACTGTGTAAATATATATAGTTATATTGCACATTGCACATTTTATTGTAAATACCGATTCGAAACCAACACGCTTTTCATTAATAATAGTCATATCAAAGAATTAGCAAAAAAAGGCATCGTGCTTCAATGATTTCAAAACTTTGAACAAGTACATGGTATCTACAATACGACGTCCTTTTATTTCAGTAGCTTTTATTTCTTTGCTCTCTGTTTCTACACATATTTCTGGTAATCCTTTTTCATTATCAGTGTTATTTGTGCTGCCATCATAATTTGATTTGGTATCTAATTTGTCACATACCTATAATGTTAAAGAACATTGAGAGATTCTGTGATTACATTCCAATACAGGCAATAATGGGTGATTTATATGAACGGAATTGATTTTTGAAATTACTAAAAAAGAACAACTATAATAACGAATCTTACATAGTATATTACATATAATTTTATGGTTTTTCACACAATATCAATAAACATTTACCTTCTTTTATAGGGCTTTAGGCCCGGCTACACCTCTTTTTTTACGTCCTCCTACGGAAATTCTACCTAATTTGGTAAAGTTTCCCTTAATTCATAATATTCTCGCAATTTCAACTCCAAATTATTCGTTGAACAATTACAAAATATATTATAATTTTTATAAGTCTTACGGACGAGTAGAACACACGAAAGTGCGTAACAATACGTATACAGGTAAACGTCGTTTTGTACCTGTTCGATTTACGCCAATTCATAATTACGCTGGTTGGGGCCGGCGTGGGATTATCCGGTTCATTCGGTTCGGCCGTGGGATTCCACGGTTCGTAGGCGCCGCGATGACATACTTTTACACGTTGTTATATTCTATTACCGTGTACGCGAGCAGCCTATTGTGTGTGTGAAATTGTTTCCGAGTTAGTTTTCGTTTTGTTTTTAAGAAAAATAAAAAGGTAAGATTACATTTTTTATTTTATTATTATTAAAATTAAAAGAATATTAAATTTGTAGTTTCACTATGGGCCACAATAGTGATTCAGAACCCAAACATCGTGCGGAAAAAGCATGAAAAACAATAGGCCTGGAAACAAAAACGGACGTAATTAAACGCATAGAAGACGGCCAAACCCGACCTTTTATCTGCAGAACTCTAAATTTACCCCCGTCCACTGTGACAACAATCTTGAAATATGGTAGGAAAATAAAACATTCCGCTCAACAGACAATGGCTGTAACTGTAAAGCACGAAACTTACAACAGGAGCAAAAATATAGATAAAATGGGAAAAATGTTAGCATTGTGGATTGATGACACCAATCAAAAAAATATTCCTGTAACACAAGCAGTCATATGCGAAAACGCAAAGTTGATTTTTTCTAATCTAAAGGAAGAAAACAGTGACGAAATCTTCTTCGCAAGCACTGGGTAATTCACGAGATTCAAATCTCGAACCAATATCCGTAGCACTAAACTAAACGGCGAAGCAGCTAGCGCTGATGTAGTAGCAGCGGCAGTTTACCCTCAAAAGTTTCAAGAAATTGTGGAACAAGGCAACTACCCTGCAGATCTCATCTTCAATTTTGATGAAACAGGCTTCTATTGAAAGAAGTTGCCATCGAGCACGTTTATTTCCTGAAAAGATCGTAGCGCTCCTGGATTTAAGGGATTAGGCTACCCTAGAGGCGAAAAAAATAGGCCAATTTTGTGAATTTTTTCCAGCAAAACTATACGGTAGATAAAAATTTGGAAAAAATAACTTTATTATATGCATATTGAGGAGGGCTTACAAATTTTTTTACGAGCTCTGAGGAACAAAATGGCTGCTTCCCAGCATTTTCCCCGTGACGCCTCTTTTTCCAGTCCTTTGCGACCGGACCAATATCTCTTGTATTTTTAAAATTAGAATCATGAACTAAACAAATTTTGATTTTAAATACAAACAGCTAGAGAAGTACGTAGAATTTTTTGCTAATAATAATTTTTGCAGAAACAGCGTGCTTTTAAAAAAACTGTCGACAATCGCTAAGAAATCGCTCAAAAATTACTAATAACAATTGAACCAGGCACCATAATTAAAAAATCCTACGTACTTTCATGAAGAAAGTAGTTTTAAATATACAGTTAAATTTTCAAGTCAATCGGTAACGATTTCTCTGAGTTATCGGCCCGGCTAACTTGAAAAATGTTGTTTCGAGAAAAACGCGTTTAAAGTTTCAAGTATTAAAGATGTAGCGTTATTGCGCTCGGACCATATTCAAAATTCAGGCTCTTTTAGAGTTTGCCGGGGCATAAAACGTTAGCATATTATTTTCAAGATACTAAAGAATAGATAAAGCAAAAAAAATGTTTTTGCTAATCTTGAAATCTCTAGGGTAGCCTTACCCCTTAAAGCGGCCAAGGATAGACTGACTATTCTCTTGGGAGCAAATTTTTCTGGTTCTTTAAAATCAGAGCCAATGGTAGTGTACCATTTCCAGAATCCACGGGCTTTTAAAGCTCTTGATAAAAGCTCCCTGCCAGTGTTTTGGAGGTGGAATAAAAAGGGCTGGGTCACTCAGGAGATTTTCACATACTGGTACATATATTATTGTTTCCCTACTGTGCTTAAATTTTGAGACAAATAATCTTCCAAAAAAACAATCCTCCTATTAGACAATGCCCCAGGACATTCGCAAAACCTTGACACCCTAGACACGGGATTGGACGTCAAGCCCCCTAACACAACCTCCGTATTACAACCCATGGAACAGGGGGCAATTTCTACCTTTAAAGAATATTATTTGCGCATAACATTAAATGCAACAACATTTCATAAGAAATCAAAAATCAACATATGCTTGGGACGACGTGACAAACAATTGTTTAAACGGCGTTTGGCGTGAACTTCTGCCTGAATTTCTACAAGGTGCAAGTGTAGAAGGGGTAGATAACATTGACATAAACGAAAACATTATCAGGCTTACAAGCGAATGTGGATTGGAGGACGTAACAACCGATGATGTTACCGAACTGTTAAACGTTCATGACCAACCATTCTCAAATAAAAATTTTGAAGTGTTGATGGAGGTATTAGATCGCCCTCAATCAGAAAATCCCGAAGAAGATTAGGAGGATGAGAAAGAAATTGATGGGAAAACCCTAAATTCGGCCAATCTAACTCGTATCCTTTCTTCTATAGAAAGGTTAACAGATGAGCTCTGTGAGATAGATGGAAATTTCAATCGAAGCGCAAATGTTAAAAGAAGCGTCACAGCTGCCGTTCGACCTTATGCTATGATTCTGCACGAAAGGAAGCGAATGAAATTAGATTCTGTTTTAAAAAAAGTGTGTGAATTTAATTTAGTACCGACGCACTTGTGAGTTAGTATTTATTTTAAAAATTTCATTATTTATATCAAGAGATTATTATTTATTTAGTAAACGAATTTAAACTGTATTTATTAAATACATTTATAATTTATTTTGAATATATATAGGATATGTATTAAATAAACTTGTTAGATTGTTCTTAGAATTTTGACACGGGAACCTAACCTTAAATCGTCCATTATATTTGTGTTCATTTTACTCCGATTTTTATTACGCCGATGTCTCTCGGAACGGAACTCCGGCGTAAAACGACGTTTACCTGTACAATGAAATATGTTGCTAAAATTACGATTTTTTACAAAGTATGTTATATACATATATTATAAATGTGTTGAAGCATATTATATTTATAATTTTTTATTCATTTATTTTTCAAATTTCTTATAGATACTGAACATTCGGCATAAGAAGTATATTATATATATGTTTTAAAAATTTCAGTTTACCCTCGTAGCATAGTTGTCATATTGGTTATTGGTAGCCCAAAATTTAAATAAAATTTAGGTAAATAACACTGTAGACTGCTCACACACACACACACACACAAACCCACATACACATAAACCCACACACACCGACAGCCGTCATTTAAGGGGGAAATACAAGTAACTACCTGAAAACTCGACGTTTTTTGGGAATTTTTTTCGGGAATATGAAACAACATACACTTTTCGGGTTTCTTTTATTGCATTTAAGAAACTTGCAGCTTCACTCACGATTTTTTTCAAATATGCTCGACCCCTGTGTGACCTTGGCGCTACGCCATAAGGAGGTCGCGTTAGGCGTGCGGACCCTACTGGTGGGAACTCTGGGGACCCGAAACATAAATATGTTTTACTTTTATTAGATAAACCTTAATCTCAGATGTATTTTGTTCTATATGAACCTCCGAAACTAGAAAAAAAAACCGTTATTTCATAAAAAAACTTAATCTGAAAAAAGATGAACTTTTCATCTTTTTTTTCGAATTTAAGCACCCCTAAATAGTATTTAATGCTAATTTTTTCATGAATTTAGTGGTTCATATAGAATAAAATTTAATGACCTTTCAATCGCGCTAAGTTACAAGTCATTTAAATGAAATCTTTTTGTGTTATTTTTCCCGCCAGTTTGAAAAATACCGTTTCGAGAAAAACGCGTTTAAAGTTTGTTAGGTAAAAGTGTAATTTTTGGAAACCTTCGGTTGTTTTAAGTCAATCGGCGATTTTGAGGCCATACAAGGTTCCTTCCTCTTGCGCATAGAAATCGTTGAGTTCAGCCTGAGCCTGTTTTCTAGCAGTTCTGGCCTCTTTGCTGCAATTCCACGACCGGCGCGCCTGGCGAGTGTAGCGGTCCTCGTCGGATTTAGTACTCTGCGTATTCTAGCCAATATCGCACTGCAGACCGTCCATGATAACATTTTTTTAATTTTTTTAATTAATAATAATTTACTAAACTTTGGCATCCTTTTTCATTAATTATATTTCTTAGAATAAATATTAAATGTCAAACTTCAAATTATTTAAGGTTTTTGTTTTTCAGTAATTTTCAACAATTGACAGGCATAGTTGATACGATTTATGTGAAAATAATAAAAATAAGAATCAATTTTAAAAGTAATTTTTGTTTCCGGTACCTTATTTGAAAAAAGTTTCAAATAAAGGTTATTCAAAATGCTTATATCTATAATTTTAATTTCATCAATTTTTCTGTAAATGCAACCATTTTTCAGTAATTGCAGAAACCGCAAGAAAATGACAAGAGTTAACATGCACTGCCGGTTTGAATATAGTTTTCAAAAATAAGAGGTTTTATCTCTAGAAATATACAAATCTTAAGTTTGAAGTTACATAATTTTACCTTCAACCCTATACGGTTGAACGCTCAAACACACGCACGAATACAGACAGACACACACAGACGGATGTCATTTCAAAAATAGTCGGAATCAATACATTGAAGGTCAAGAAGTATATTTCCGTTAAAATCTCGAGATCGAAATTTTTCATGATTACAATACTTGTACTGCGTATAAGAAAGTAAAAATGGTTATATCTCGGTCACTACATTTCCGATCGCTTAGATATTTTACAGGAAAAATCTTAAATGTAAAGGCAATTGATTTATGTAATAAAAAAAAAATCGATAAAAAATTTATTTTACTTGTATTAAAGAAAAAGACTGGGTTCAGGGAAGGTCAAAAGGTATATTCCTCTTGAAATTTCAAGATCGAAAGTTTTCATGATTACAATATAAAAATAAAACAAAATAAAGTAGAAAGTTTAAGTGTTGGGTAGAAGAGTGTTAATATTGTAGTTTCCCAAAAATTGCATTTATATATATATATATATATATATATATATATATATATATATATATATATATATATATATATATGTATATATATATATATATATATATATATATATATATAAAAATAAATTTCCTGATAATAATATTAAAATCTTACAGAGCCATGAAGACCTTCCGAAACAACATAGTTAGCAGCCAGTAATCCAGCAGCTCCAATTGTTTGACATAATCCGAAAACAGTACCTGCATACAAAAAAAAACATCATTAGCTATTACATAAGTAATAAAGGCCATTTTTGTATAATTGAATCTCATTGAACGTGAGCAATTTTAAAATAATGGTTTCGTCAGATACAAGAATGTGTCAAGGAAATCGAAACGAGAACTGTCTGTGTTCTGTCTCGTGTGTCCTATAAGGTATACCTCCGTGAAAATTTCGAGATTGCATTATTTCATAATTATAATACTTATACTGCGTATTACATAGTACAAACCTACAATTTGGCATAAAAAAACAAGTATTTTGCATTTTATATTATTCTTTTGCGACTAAGAGAACCGGAGATATTCAAAAAATTGTGTAGTGATTCACTCAAAACGCATCAAAAATGCACATTTAAGCATTTTTTCGCGATTTAATGAAAAATAAGAAAAAAAAAACCGACAAATTACAATTTTCTATTACCAAACGGTGATTTAAGTACATTAAATAATGTTTGAGATAGAAGAAATATGTCTTTTATCCGAAAATTGTACACTGAACCCGAGTCGACATCTATACGATACTCTTAATTGTTTACCACGAGTGTAATGTAGTGTACAGTCAGAATTTTACACACGGCCTTTCACAACATTTATGAGAGTTCTAGCTCAGTTCTGCTCTGTGAAGCGTTCAATCTACGTGCTTCGTAGTGAAACATTTCATTTCGATATATTTCGTTTTGTGACAGATTCTGCACAAAATATCCTTGTTAAAGCGCACCTCTGAAAAAATGCTAGCTTCCGTAGGAGAAACATGGATACGAGTTGCTTTGTCTTTTATTTTTGGGTTTTCTTGTCTTGTGTCTGTTGTGCAGTTTCTGGTAGTTCTGCGGAATTTGAAGTAGCCGTTTTCAAGCAACATGATTTTTGTAAGAGGTGTTGCTTCTAGTAACCCACAGTAATGCAGAATTATATATATTACACGAATATATGGAAATACGTAATATTTATTTAGACAAAGTAGTATTACAAAAGTATTATAATAATACATTTTAAAACGTATATCACATACGGTGGTTTGTTTATCACGCTACATCCACACACTGCTGCTTTTTATACCCTTTTACAGCCATACATAATACTTTTTTTCCAATGGATAAGTAAATGACAACATAAATTTACAACTGAAATAAACAACACTCTAGCATCAGACAAAATGTAAATTAGCAGATCAAATATTTATTGTTAATTTCAATGTATCTTGCTGGCTTTGATTTTGTCAAGAAACTCGCGTTGATAGGTAACGCTTTGGTTACGAATTCAGGTTGATATCGAAAATATCAAAATTTCTAATATATTACTGATTATGAAAGCGACTATGTAAATTGCTGTGTTCTTTGGCACAATGTGACTCATGTTATTACATGTGTCAGGGTTTGTGCGGAACAACCTATGTTATTAAGTCGTTTAATGATGTTGGATTTTGTTTATGGATAAATTGTTAATCTCGAACATATACATACAAACTTCTTTTATATTAATTTGAGTATCAGTAACAAAAATAATACAACTAAATTTCTAAAAGTCGATTTTTCTTCGACGCAATCATCACAACTCTTATCGACTATACTATTATTTCTTATATATCTATTTCCTAAGTTAGAGGTGGAGCAAATTTTGCTTTAAGATTAAGTTTAAATTGTCCCATTGGTGGATTTGTCGTCTAAGACGTTGACAGGGTGTAAGTATTCTGTGAGTTGGGAGTTATGCACAAACAACTTTCACTTAGATTTCTTACAATCCCAAACATAAAAAACACCATTGATGACATAACAATTTTAATAAGGACATTATGTTTGCTTACGTTTCTCTAGCTCAACGTACATTCCTACTGATTATTCTTATTAAATAACTACCACCAATAGTCGATGTCAAGCTGCCCAACGACCAAGTTCACTGGTGCCAAAATGTTATAGCCTCAATCACACCAGACATATCTATTTTATCGTCGTATTAGGCTTGTAGTAACGATTCTCACAAGCCCAAGAAGGCAGAGAACGGATACGTACGCTAACATTTACCGAGTATAGCATCATTCAGTGACTCGTCGAATAAATGTGATATCGGTTGCATTTGGTGATATCTTGGAAATATAGTACATTGGATCAGTAGCCTTGTGCTGGAAGAGCGAGACTCAGATGTCTAACGAACGAGCCCGACTTTTTGCATTCGAGTTCATGAAAACATAAATAAATACTGTTGTAATATATAATATTCTTTGCGTGATGTTGACAATTAAACTATCTGTTGTGATATGCATTCTTTCATTTCAAATGTGACCTTTTCCTTTTCAAAATGTGACGATTTCAGATCCGAGTACATCCGGATTATAATTATTATCTATAGCGATTTGTTTTATTGACGTGAATTCTTCATTCAAAGCTAGTTTGTTTAAGGTAGCGTTAATAGTCGATGTATCATGGAATTTAAAGCTGCTAGTTTATGTTGAATGGGGTGTTGTGAATAAAGTCCGTGTAAGTTGGCTTACGGAAAATGGTAAATTCATGAGCATTGTTAATTCTCATGTAATTACGCAAGTTTTCTAATGTTCTGCGAGTTCCTGACTGTTAGAGTATGTAGATGAAGCGAAGTTGATGAATCAAAAATTAAAGATTATAGATATTTTTCAACATTTACCCTTTTATTATTTTTGTTTTTAATATTTTATTTATTATCGCCTAGCCGCGGTAATTTTAAATATATTATTTTGACAACAATTAATTAAAATATTTCATATTTTAACACCCTCACTTTGTCAAATAAATTAATACAACTATGACTATACGTATTAAATAATTGAATGTAAACCAAAGAATAAAATTCGTGGTCCGTTGAGAGATTTCGTTAGTATATCCGCAGGCATTTTCTCCGAACACAAATATTCGATCTTGATCTTCCTATTTTCCACTTGCTCACGAATATAGTTATATTTAATATCAATGTGCTTACTACGCGTATGATAAATTCGGTTTTCTGCCATTGCTTTCGCACTTTGATTGCCAGAGTGTAAAATTGGAAGTTCTGGTAAGAATATCTCCATTTTAATATATCTTAAAAATTGTTGTATCCAGTTATTTTCTTCTGCGGCACTAGTTAGCGCCATAAATTCTGCTTCTGCTGTTGACAGAGCTACAGTCCCTTGCTTGTGAGATTGCCAAGTGACTGCACCATTTCCAAGTGTAAATAAATATCCCGTAAATGAACGTCGATCGTCTGAGTTGGAAGCCTAATCGACGTCGGTATACCCACAAAGTTTACGACCACATTAACTTAATAACATAAAAACATATCATATTTGCTTATATCACAATCCTTTGAACCCCAAACACTTGAATAACATACAGCGCGCGCGGTAGTTTCCTTGCGCCTAGACGTTAGTGACTCGCGAAAGTTACTATAACTCGGTTACTAATTCCGGCCCCATAAATTTTATTTTTTCATTTTGAAGAAGACTTTTACAATCTTGTGGATAAATTAAAATTCATGTATCACATGGAGAGCATGAAAAAAAATTAATTTGTTTATTAAAAACTTAATTTTTCATATATAAATTAAACGTAAATTAATTTTTTTAAATATATTTAGATAGGTCTATCAATTAACTACATTTTACCAAAATTTCATAAATTTCTATCAACTAATATCTGAGATATTAATTATTTAATTGATTAACTCAAAAATATTCAATAGCTTATAACTCAAAAATTAAATATTTTTTTCCAAAATATTTTCAGAACTTAATTTTTATTCATTAGATCTACCTAAATATGAATTTTGAACAAAATCCGAAAACCTTGTGTAAATCAGTAGCACACTTGGGAAACTCTTACTCTATCCTCTCTTGTTAACGACTCCTTGTAACTTTTGGGATCTTCATCATTGTTATGAAAAACTATTGTAATCATTTGCTTCGATTTCATTTTGTTTTGTATTCTGATTGATCTTCTTGGTATGATGTTATTTTCTTCCTGTGTTTCATCATTTATAGGATTATTTATAATATCTTCAGTAATTTTTGTTGTTTCATTTTCTCCCCCACTTAATCCTGTATAATGAATTTCATTTGCATGTGGTTCATTTTCGATTTCAATAATTTCATTTGCTTCGTCACAAATATGTTCCTTTTCTTCATTTTCTAAATTATTTGTGTCTTGCAAAATTAATCATATATTTTTGAATATCAGATGTATATTTAGTTTTGTGCTTATATGGAAATGAATTTTCATCAAAAATAATATCTCTACTGATATTTAATTTTTTCTTTTCCATATTCCAAACTCTGTATTCTGTCTTCGTTTCAAAATATCCAAGAAAAATACATAAATTACTTTTTAAATCGAGCTTGTGTCTCTCAGAGGGGTTATTGATCAATGACCAATATTTACAACCAAAACTCTTCATATTTTGAACATTGGGTTTATTACCATTCCATAAATATGCTGGAACTTCGTTGTTTAAAGCTTTTGGTGGGCATCTATTTCTTACATAGACTGCCGTTGAAACTGCTTCTCCCCAAAAATCTTTTGAAAGACCACTCGTCTCTAGGAAGCATCGTACCATTTCTGCAATTGTGCGATTAGCACGTTCAGCGACACCATTTTGCTGTGGACTGTAAGGTCCCTTTTAATTCCATTTTGCTTTAGATAATTTTCGAAGCGATGATTTATAAATTCAGTTCCGTTATCAGATCTAACACATTTTATTTTTCTATTCAAGAAAGATTCGGCTTTGATTTTAAAATCTGTAAAACAGTCGAATACTTTAGATTTACTTCTCATAAGATATACTGTTGTGTAAAGACTAAAATAAAAGTAACAAAATAATGATTCCCACCAATGGTTGTTGAGGATATCGGGCCGCAAATATCGCTAAATATTCGCTGTAAAAGGTCATTTGATCGACTTATTGTTTCTCTTGGAAATGGAGATCTCGTTTGTTTTCCAAGAACGCAAATTGAGCAAGGTGAATTCGGCGTAATTATTTTTTTAAAATCTAAACCATCTACCATAAACTTGTTTTCAAAATGGCGTAGACTTTCATAGTTTAAATGTCCAAACCTTCTGTGCCAGGTTTGAATATATAATAATTATGTTCTTCCATATCTATATAATAAAGGCCATTTTCTTTATATCCTTTTAGAATACTATAATTTTTAGCGTTTAAAATCTCAGCAATATTGTTTTTAAAAAGTACCTTGAAACCATTTTCAACAATTTTACTTATAGATAGAAGGTTACCTTGCAATTCTGGTATAAATAAAGTATTTTTCAGTTTGAAAATATGTGTTTCATATGCATTATTTTTGTTTTGTAGTTCAACATCACCTTTACTTAAAACATTTATTTCGTTTCCATTTGCCATTCTTACAGTATATGAGTCAAGTGATTTTATATGTGTGAATGCATTTGAACTTGATGACATATGGTCAGTTGCACTATCTAGACACCATTTTGACAGTTTACTGTGATTTCGACTGATTTGAAAAGTTTTAGCTTCTACAGACTTGACGCTGAAAGCAAATTTAGAATAACATTGCGTGATATTACCTTCTTGTTCTGTCTTTTTCTTAAAACAATATTTTGCTATATGTCCAAGTTTTCCACAATAATGACATTTAATGACAACTTTTTATTTATTTTTGTTTGATATAAGTGCCTTTGATATATCGTTCATTTCAAAATTTGAAGAAGATCGTTTCATTCTTCTAGATTCTTCATTGATTAAAAATGTTTTCACTCTTGCCACAGTTACTGGACCAGACGCTTCGATTCCAACTACCAATGTGTCAAAATCATCAGACAATCCTGTCAGTAATATATGTGCTAACTCTTCGTCAGCCATACCATATCCAGCAGCATCTAATTTGAGAGCGATTCTTGTTATTCTTTCGAAGTAGTCTTGTATATGTTCATCGATTTTTAAACGGGACAAATATAGTTCTCGTTTCAGATGGATTATATGTATTAGACCGATTGACGTATGTGCATTCTTCAAAGTCATCCAAGCTTGTTTTGCCGTTTTAGAATTACGAATAAATGATAGTTGATTATCTTCCACTGTATTACAAATGACGCTCATGGCTTTTCTATCTATACGGTTTTCTTCAGTTGTCATATCATCAGAAAATCCAAGATTAATTGCAATCCAAACTTGTTTTGCTTCCAAAAATATTTGAATGCGAAAAGCTCAATTCAAATAATTTTCTCTACGGAGTTTTTCGAGTTTTAATTGTTCAGCTATTTTCTTTGTATGTCTCAAAAAAAATTAAAATCTGCAGATTCAGTTGCGATGTATTTATCAATTTCTTCCTGGGCCCATAACCTGTTAGAGTATGTAGATGAAGGTTGGTAAACCCTCGTTGATGAATCAAAAATTAAAGATGATAGATATTTTTCAACATTAACTCTTTTATTATTTTTGTTTTTAATATTTTATTTATTATCGCCTACTCGCGGTAATTTTAAATATATTATTTTGACAACAATTAATTAAAATATTTCATATTTTAACACTGACCAACAAATTAAAATGTCATCAACATATCTATACCAATATTTTATAATTTGGCCAAGGGTGAGACAAGAATTTGTTTTTCGAATTGGCCATGAACACGTATGCCAGTAGAGGGGATAAGGGTGAACCCTTAGCTAATCTTTCTCTTTGTTTATAAAATTGGTTGTTGAAGACAAAATAATTCTGTTTGGAACATAGGTGGAATAAGTCGAAGATTTCATTAGCTGTTATTGGATCTGTATTATTATAGTGAAGAATTGTTTTAACAAGAAGTAAACATTGATCCCCCGATCAATGTTTACTTCTTGTTAAAATAATTCTTCATTCACATTGGGGAAGAGATTTATTACGTCAAATGAGATTAATTTGTCGTTGTTATTTAGAGGAACGTTTTATAATTTTTACTTGCTTATACGCAGTATAAGTAAGTATTGTAATCATGAAAATTTTGATATCGAGATTTTAACGGAAATATTTTGACCTTCCCTGAATCGACTCCGACTATTTTTGGAATTACGTCTGTCTGTCTGTCTGTCTGCGTGTGTGTGTGTGTATCTGTCTGTGTGTGTATGCTCTCTACAGCATAAACGGCTGAAGGTAAAATTATGAAAATTTAAACTTAAGATTTGTATATGCTTCGCATATACACCTTCTATTTTTGAAAAAAAATATTCACCCGGAAGTGCCTGTCCACTCATTTTTTGCGGTTTCTGTAATTACTCACAAATGGTGACAGTTACTGAAAAATTGCTAAGATAAAAATTAAATGTATTTATATTTCGCATAACTTTTGTAAGAAATTGTTTTTCAAAAAGAGTACTGGTTTCAAAATAATTTTCTTACATAAATCGGTTCTCCGCCGGTCAATTGTTTATCAGCAAAGCAAAATATACTCAAATAATTTGAAGTTTGGCATTTTATATTTATTCTAAGAAATAAATTTCCTGTAAAAGTGTTCCAAAGGTTAGAACAAATTTTATAAATTAGAAAAATAGTAAAACTACAATGTTGTCTAACCCAAAGGCGTATTAGAAAGTTCGGTGCATGACACTGCAGATGTTTTGTTTAGTCCTATTGAGTTCTTTATGGTGTTTTTATGTTTGAACTTTGTCAGTCTAAAAAATGTATTATGTTACTTTTCGGCGAGATTTCTATAGGAAGCAGTAGAGTACCAGCGCACTCGTCTGATCGGTATATTGACTCTGTGAATTTTTGAGAGTTCGTAAAGAATATGGGGAAGTGGAATCATATTGATTAAGTGGTATATTTGTTGTTCTGAATATAAACATTTAATGGTTTTGAGAGCATCTTTCAATTCTGATTAATAGGTTTTAGTAGGGTTTTTGATTAACTTATCATAATTAGTATTTTAAGAAACGATTCAACTTTGTCAACATAAATGTCTTTATTAAGTATCACAATAGTATTACTATTCTCCGCTTTAGTGAGTATTAAGTTCTCTTCCTTTAAAATCTTTTTAATTTGCAGGGTATGTAGTTTCGTGGTTATTTTTTGTAGAAATTGCGGTATTTGATATGTCTCTGATTTATTATTTAAGTAGTTGGTTATTCGGGTTACCTTTTAATGCAATTTTTAATTCTACTGCTAATATTTCTAGCTGTTTTTTTGTAAGGTTGGATGGTATGTTGTATTTTAGTCCTTTATTTAGCAAGTTAAGGTGTATGTGTGTGTCTGTGTGTGAGCGCTCTACAGCCTATACGGTTGAAGGTAAAATTATGAAACTTCTAACTTAAAATTTGTATATGCCTGGACAGAAAACCTTTTATTTTGGAAAACAATATTCAAACCGGATGTGCATGTTTACTCAGTCATTTTTTGCGGTTTCTGCAATTACTCAAAAATGGTTGCTCTTACAGAAAAATTGTTGCAATAAAAATTATAGGTATTAGTATTTTGAACAACCTTTGCTTGAAACTCATTTTTAAATAAGGTACCGGAAACCAGAAACTGACTTTTGAAATTCATTCTTTTTTTAATTATTTTCACATAAATCGTATTAATTGCTTAACAGAAAAACAAAAACCTTAAATAAATTGAAGTTTTTGAAGTATTTAATATTTATTCTAAGAAATATAATTAGTGAAAAAGGGTGCCAAAGGTTAGTAAAATATTATTAATTAGAAAAATATGATATGACTTAACCCATAAGCGTAGAAGAAAGTTCAATGCATGACACTGCAGATTTTTTACTTTCTTATATGCAGTATTTCGAACTCGAGATTTTAACGGAAATATACGTTTTGACCTTCCCTGAATTTAATGACGTCCGTTAGTGTGTATGTGTGTGTGTCTGTATGTGAGCGCTCTACAGCCTTAACGATTAAAGGTAAAATTATGAAACCTTAAACTTAAGGTTTGCATATGCCTGACCAGAAAACCTCTTATTTTTGAAAAACATTCTACCGGAGGTGCCTGTTTACTCTAGTCATCTTTTGCGGTCGTATCAACTGTGTCTGTCAATTGTTTAAAAGAAAAAATCTTAAAAAATTTGAAGTTTGACATTTAATAATTATTCTGAGAAATGGTGGCTCATACATCCCCGAGGGGTTTTCGACGCTCTAATAAGAACTCTCTAAATCCTTGTTTTTGGGTGGATTAGTCCCCGATTCGAATATTATTTATTTCTTTTTTTTAAATTTATATTCTTTGAATTAATTGTCTTCATATTTTCCTATTTTTTGTCGTGTTTTTCCAATATCTGATTCCTGCTTTATTAATATCTTCTTTTACTTCTTCAAGTCATTTTGATCCAGGTCTTCTTCTTCTTCTCCTGCCTCCCGGTTCCCATTACACAATCGATTTTATGACATCTTCTTCCTTCGCTCTCCATACATGTCCTAGCCATCTTGCTCTGTGTTGTTTTATTTTTATTACGAAGTCTTCTTCGGGGTCTCGTTCTAATTCGTGATTCATCCTTACTCTGTACTCATTTTCTAGTGTTTTAATCAGTCCCAATATTTCCCTTATTATTTTTCTTCCGCTACCCTCATAATATCTTCAACCTATTTCGTCATGATTTTTGTTTCTGCTGTATACATAAAAGCTGGCCTTATTATGGTTTTGTATATTTTTATTTTTCTTCTCTTTGTCAGGTTTTTGCACGTGATTAATTTCTTGTTTGCATAATATGTTTCTAAAGTCTGCCCTGCTATGTGTATGTTTTTGCTTTTCCAGCTTTCTGCAATTTTCATTATTTTTATTTTGCTGTTTATTTTCATTCCAATTTTGCTGCCTTCTGCGTTGATTTCACTTAGAATTTCCTCTGATATTTTCCTGTTCTTTCTCACGATTACTTCCTCATCTGCGTACACTATTGTTTGTCCTCCACTTGTTCTAAGGCTTCGGTTCCTTATGTTTCTTAATGTATATTCTAATTTTATGTTAAATAATGTTGGTGATAGGGCGTCTCCTTGCCTAACACCTCTTTTTATTAGAAAGTCGTGTGTTTCATCTTTTTGGGTTTTCACGTTGGCGGAAGATAGAAAGCACATAAAATAACCAGAAAAGGAATAGCAACACGGAGAGCTTGCAATGCAGAACAATCTCCTTACAATACACATTTTCGCGAACAAGAATCGCTGCTCCACTAAAAGCTTGGTCATCAGTAGGTACATCAGTACGAAACACTGAGAAACCTTGTAGTGAAACAGCTCTGGTGTCTTGTAAATGTGTTTCTTGTAAGCAAATGCAAGAGGGAGTCTGCTCGGCATTAATAGCTTTAAATTCTTCATAATGGCTGTAGAAACCATTAAAATTCCACTTTAGTATGCGAGGCATTATTTAGGTATGTAAGAATTAATTTTCTTTGGCCTAGAAAGCTCCATAGTAGTTACTTACATTGGGAAAGAAGATCTCAAGGAATGAGATTCCTTCTTTTTAGGAAATTTGGCGATGAAGGAACTTGAATCACTTGATGTTTCTCGTACCTCCATAATATGGTCTTTTGAAATAATTTTCAGCGATGTAGCAGGACTTGACTTTAAATGTGAAATTTTTTGCTTTTCTTGCCGTTATCTTTTTATTAAGATCGACCTATGGTTTTGGTAGCTGGATCCGAAATAGATTTTAAATTTTGAGTAACAATAGATTTAGGAATGGAATTTTTAGCAACAGGAGGCAAATTTGGAAGAGCTAAAATATTAGGGGAGGGAAGGTTATTGGTTTAAAGGCTATAGATTTTTAGATAATGAGTGTTGCAGCGATTGTAGTAAAAGAACGGTTAAATATAGAGCTAGTCTGGGAATTTTTTCGGGCGTCGAAATTTTGATGATCTTTTTTTCTACCTGATAGCGTGGAAAATCAGAAAAGAAAGAAGGACAACTGTCACCACAATTAACACAGCGTGTTGAACCCTTACATTCATAACCCAAATGCTCTTGCTCACTGCATCGTGGACACACTGCCTGTGCGTCACAATGAGATGCAGTGTGCCCGAACTTTTGGTATTTATAACATTGGCCTTGGAAAGAATGGTAATACAGAGCAACTGTGAAAACCAACCTTAATCTTATCTGGAAGCTTGTCCAGTGCAAATGTTAAAACAACAGATGTGGTCTTCTTTATTTCGCCATTTTTATTTGTTGTTAACCGTCGACAATTCATTACATCTTGATTCGCAAGTTCTCGGGTACACTCATCCATCCCAACAAGTAACAGTTCGTAACAAGATATTACGCCCTGACACGAGTTGAGGGATTTGTGAGCTCTCACTACTATTGGTATGCCAAACAAAACAGTCCTTTTTAATAATGACATAGATTGCGATGAATTTGCCGTTTCAACAAGGAGTGCTCCATTACGAAGCCGTTTGATGGATTTAAATTCTCTACCAGCCAGCTCGTTCAGATACCTCACTTAATCAAAACAGGAGATTTCAGAAATAGATTTTCCTTCTTCGGTTCTTTTAATAACAATGAATGACGAAGACTTATATTCGCCCTTCAAACAATTTTCTCCCTCGTCTGATAACGGCCAAATCTTTTTGGGGGAGGGGCCTTTGGAATTTTAGTTATATATGCCATTAAAAAATAGAAAGTTACATCTCCTGGTCTCTCCACCCACCACGGAGCCACAATTTGGGCTAACCAGGAGATATAAGCAATAAGCTCCAGAACGCTGCGGGCCAAAATCTACAAACTTACATTTTACCTTTATATGAAATCTAGTGCAAAGATTGTGATTGTGAAACTTATGAATAGTATATATATATATATATATATATATATATATATATATATATATATATATATATATATATACATACATATATATATATATATATATATATATATATATATATATATATATATATAAATATATATATATATTTTTTTTTTGTGAAAATTATCAAGTGTTTTAATTTATTAAGTTAACAATGTTTCACCAAGTGCCAACCACACAAACAATTGATATTATGAAAATTATTGGTTATCCTTCAAAGAACCCAATAACATCGGCATTTATATATTTTTTGTAAAATAAGTAATCGGGAATAGTTTGGTTAAAAACCTTTAAAACCGAATTACATTAATATGGCTCTTGTAGTTGGGGTGTTGGGTGGGTATTATTGTTAGATTTTCTTCACATGTTGCCACTTTGGCCGCTGTGGCAGATTCTTCATTTCCTGTTATGCCTACGTGTGACGGGATCCACATGGGTTTAATATTTATACTTTTATTCGTTGTTGTGTGTAGGTCTTCTTGAATTTTTTTAATTAGATTGTACAAAGAGTACAATTTTTTTGTTTCTTGCAGTACACTTAGGTAGTCGCTGCAAATGATGTACTTCTTGTTTTTTGGGTCTTTGTGAAATTAACTATTAAAAAGCAAACTTATCGTCTGACCAGGTATAAAACTCTGGCAAAAGATAATATCGTAAAGGTGAGATACTTGTATGCGACTTGAACAAAATTCTCCATAAGATTGGCTATATCTTCCACACTGCCACTTCAATATGAAATGGTCTATAGATTATTTACCTAGCCTACCTAACATAATTTTTTGTCCAGACAAAGGTATCTCTTTCATCTGCACGCAAGTAAGGGAAATGTTATGAATAAATTGAACACGTCAAGTAAATTATACACAATTTATCAATAACCATCAAATTAAAATTTATTTAAAAATTCCAACATTATAGTTAAGAATATATTTAATAGTATTAAATTATCAACAATTGTAAATAACTAGTAGAAGTTTTCATGAATTGAAAAAGTATTAGTTACGGTAATTATAGTCTCCGAAAATAATATTTATTATTATCACCCAAGAAAGATATATTAGAATTATTATTAACATTTTATTGATAATAAACTACATTTTTTGTTGGTTTGATTTCTACTTTAATAAATTTACTTGGCATGCTTGCATGTATATAAAATAAAAATTTAATTATCAATTATTTTATTTAAATGTAGTTTTTAGTTATGTCAATGTTAAATTGTCAAACATGTTAGTATTTTCGATGTCCCTTTAACTTTTGTTTTTAATTAATAAGTTCTGCATATTCACTTTATGTTTGATAATGCTCAATATGTATTTTACAATAATCCTGTCACTGTGTTATCTGCATTCCTGTGATATTCGCAAAAAAACTCTGAATGTAGATGGCAGTGCTGTTTTCTACAAAATGGCCGTAAGAGTAGGAAAACAAAGACAGTGTAAGCCGCATTGACATCGAGGTTAAACGCTTGTTTTGGTTTAGAGTTAAATATTTTCGTTAGTTCTTACGTTTTCGTCCATTTATTTTAAAAACTTTCATCTTCGTGAACAATGAGTCAGTGCAAAGTGCAGTTGGGTGAAATTTTTCATTATATTGGGAGTAATTTACGTCCAATAACTGAGGGTGAAGCTGAGTTTAATGCCGGTCACATGACGTTATGCAGATTGCAAAAGGGTCTGCAAACATTGAGCTTGTGTGATGGTGATTGCAAACGAGCAACTTAAATGCAACACTTCATCGAGTAAACATTATTTTACATCAAAATTGAAATTGGCAAGGCACATGCTCATATAAAGGTGGGCCCATATTTAGAAATTGTGGACGTCGAATATAAAATAAAGGAAAAGCATTCGTATTATGGACAACTGCAATTCGTTTTATGTTTATTGAACCTAGAGTACTGCGATTTTGTTATTTATGCTGTTTGCATTTACTTATTTCCATACTAAATCGAATTAATGTTATTGTATACTGTTCCTAGTTTTATATATTTGAATCTTATACCAATAAATAAGGCAGTTGCTTACAAAAATGAACAAAATCAAATACAACGATCAACTTTAACACACAAATCCATATGATGAAATGGTTTGTTTTCCTACACTCTCCAGTAGATATTATGTCCGCAAGGGGCCAGCTACTTTGATATTTTTCGCGAATAGAGGTGAAGATTCCTCCCGCTGATGTGTATTAAATACAAACAAATATTTTCACTAACAATACTTTCCTACAGCATTAAGTTTTCAATTCGTTTTTACCGGCATAGTTCGGTGCAATATCAGCAGCGCTGGCATATACTCCTGCTGGTGTTGCTCCGGTCAATAATAGGGCAGTAGCGTATAAGGCTGCAGGAGCAGCTGAATTACATCCAGTGTAACCCAACACAAACATCATTGTGGCTGGTAGAAAATGAGCTGCATTAAAAAGAAAATATCACACATATAACTTCGTAAAAATAAAGCAAATTAAATAAATAAATAAAAACATATACACTTTAAATACGAAAAGTAATTTGTTGAGCCTACTTACAAAAAATAAGTAAAACACTTATATTTAAGATTTATTAGGCTCTACTATTATGGAATCAATTACTGCGATTTTGATAATAGTTGAATGTTTGAACTCCCAGTAAAAAAATAGAAGTTTGTACTCACATAAGTAGACAAACAATTTTCTGCAAGTTGTTGTAGAAAAGATAGCAGTCCTTCTGATGTAATCCACGAAAAACCCCATAGCTAATGCAACCAGAAAATGACCAATATGAGGCAAAGATGCCAGCGCATGTTCCTAATATTAAAAGAAAGATTATTAAGGCGTGATACTTGTAGTGATAAAAGTAGGAAAAACGGTGGTTGGCAAATTCGTTATGTAGCTAATACACATTACTTTATCATACTTGAAAGTATATGATTATGATCACAAAAGATGTCTCAACACGGGTCCGTGCTTAAGCCTAATGTACGTTAAATTGTACTAATTTAAATAAATACTAAATATTAGCAAATTGATACTTTTTTTACAGAATTTTTAGGCCCACATAAGTAATATTTTTACCAAATATTTCACGGAGAAGTGTAGCTTAACAACCAAGCCTTTCATACGTTTAAAAAAATATGCATTACCATTCGTAACTATTGTTATATTTCGAATATACGAGCGGGTATTTTTAATAAGAATTATGATGGATAAATGTCTCTACTATAGCAATTTGTTTGAAACAATAATATTATCGCGGAGCCATTCCCCCATTTCATCTCCTAGCAATTGAATTATACATACTATTGTTATAAAATCTTTAGTTCTTCGGTGATTAACGACAGAAATTATGTTTCGTTTTTTTATTTTACAATACTATTTTATATATTGGAATATTTTTTTATATTTCTAAAATTATCGATGCGATCTTCACTATATTATTTCAAATTCCAATAATGTTTATTTAACCCTCTAAATTTATCTATTCGGCCTTAATTATTTTATTCCAACTTCCAACAATACGATTATATATCCATTGGAAAATATGATAAACATTGTTACCGTTTTGGCGGGAAAAATATATTTAATATAAATGTAATTACGTAAAAGTATATTTGTTACATTCTATGAATATTAAAACAAATCTGATCCAAATATGCGAATGTTTCATTTCCTATTGAGTATTCATGGGCAAACACAGTTGATTTTTGTTATAGTTTTAAATAAAGATTTTTTTCATATATAGTGTAATTTGTATTATTGTTTTATTTGTCATACCAACGCATATGTAAATTATGGCAAAAGATGTAAGAGATACCAAACGAAATCCCCGCTTATTTACGCGTAGACAGGCATATTCTGAGAAAAAAGGCTGACGTGTGTGTCACTGAACTTTCATTTCATTTTCTATTTTCTTTATTTGATTTTTTTTGTTACATTAATACTTAATACTAATGCGTGGACAACATGGTTGGTTTTGTCAGAGCTCCTACTCACAAGAGGAGTGTATATCTGTGTATGAGTGTTATTGCGTTGTGCTATTGTGTTGTTATAATATTTGTTGTTATGCGTTGTGTGTTGGGATTGTGTTTTATGGGAAAGGAGGCACCGAAAAACCTATTTAATTAGATGAAAATATTTTTGTTAAAACTAACAAACTAACTTAACTAATTTAAAATAAATTAATATTGTTGGTGATGGATGGGGACAATTTTTGTGTATGAGAGTATGTTTTGTTTTGTGTTCTGTAGTGTGCATGTGTGTTAAAAGTGTTTGAGTGTAGTTGCGTGTTTTTGTAAGATTTCTGTGATATATCTCGTATGTATTGTTGTCACTGAACTTTCTGCGTCAAGTCAATGCAGTAAGCGTGAGAAGTATTTAATGTAATATTGTAAATATAATATTGAAAATATTACTTTTGTACCCATTGCTTTTCTGAAAAATCTTTTCAAATAAAAGTTTTGCGAAATATGAATGTCTATTATTTTCATTCTTACTAATTTTGATGTAAATACTACCGTTTTCAAGTTAAAGCTGAATATTGAAAATAACTCTTTATTTTTGTAACCAATACCTTTTCTGCAAAATACTTTCAAATAAAAGTTATGCGAAATATCAATATCTTTTATTTTTATTCTTACAAATTTTACTGTAAGTACTACACGTACCATTTTTGAGTTAGAGCAAAAAATTAGAACATTACTAGAGTAAACGTGCACTTCCGGTTTAAATATTCCTTTCAAAATTTCCTGTCAGGTATATACAAATCGTAACTTTCAGATTTTATCTTCTACCGCTTAGGCTGTAGAGCGCACACATACACACACAGACAGACGTCATCTCAATAATAGTCAGACTCGATTCAGGGAAGGTCAAAAGATATATTTCCGTTAAAATCTGAAATTGACGATTTGTATATACCTGACGGAAACTTTTGAAAGGAAGTAGCGTTTGGGACTGCCCTTGCTTCCTCAGCTTTTACACTTGTCACAACGTAGATACCCAGGGTTTGCAAGTATCGCGCCTAAAACATAATATACTACTATTGAAAAGAGATCGACTGGATCGATTTATACCTTAGTGCTGATCAATATAGCAAATCACATATTTATTTATTACAACTTAAATAGATAGTAAATAACGTACATGCGCTGTTGAAAACCCATAGACTAGTTTCAGATATTTAGTGACGCCAAGCATTAGTGTCGCATCAGCCCACTGGCTGCCTACAAGTGCAACACCGCACGCCCACGCAGGTCCCGAAAGTAGTAATCTGCGCCAAGGTAAATTACGGTGTTCCTATAAAAGAATATTTATATAAAAATAGTGTCACTATTACTGCATACAAAAAAATAGACCGACAAAGGATCAGCCAAATTAATTACTGTCTATTCAAATGCATTTGCTTTACGCTTCATCAGAACTAAAAGATTACTGCTACCAAATGTAAACATACATATTCCAATAAAATGGAATGGCATAAAATCCTTTACACTAATTCGCATTTCGGCAATCTTTCGCCAGTCAACTCTGTCCTTACTTTCGCTTCATTTAAATTTATAAATTCTCCATACGTGCCCTTCTGTTCTGCTTGCTTACAATTTTACATTCAAGCGATTTTCTTTTAATAATATTTATCTACGGCCTCGCATTTTTATACTATTTATTTCGATCACGTAATTTTTTTATGTGTAAACATTTATACTTGTGGTTCGAGTGAAAAAATTTAAATTGGGATTGATATGGCAATTCGTTTTTCGTAATGCATGAGTTGTCCCGATATAAAGCGTTACCAATCGGTATATTTGCAGTTCAATGTGCGATGTGAATGTGATCTGTAATGATTTTAAAACAGCAGTTGTAAGATGAGCGACTGAAGTTTGCGGTGTTCCAGATATAAGTGCACGTATCCAGAATGGCTGGTGGAATGAGAATGCTAAAGAAGCTGTCCGTAGAAAGAATGCAGCATACCTAAGTTAATGAATGTCACAAATTTGCTGGTGATGTATATGATGCTTGCTTGACTCAATATAAACTCATAAAAAGAGATTCGAAAAGAATTTTGAATGAAAAAAAAAGGATATGGAGAAGGCGATGAATGAAAAGAAAATGTCGGACTTCAGTATGAACAGAAAATTGATTTGGGCGAGTGTAAAAGCTATAAAGAATGAAGATGATGAATAAGTTTGGAATGATTCATATATAAGAGTGGGGTGGAGTGAATTTTTCAAAAGTTTAAATGTTGGTTCAAGTGGATGTAGAAATGCATCAGATGTTAGTATTGAAATGGTTGTTGATGAATGTTTTATTGGTGAAGAGGATGTATATGAGTGTCTACCGCGAATAAAATGTGATAAAGCCGTTAGAATTGATGGCCTAACTGTGAAATTACTAAAATTTGCGAGTGTAAGTCTGTTCGATTGGTTATTAAACATATTTTACCTTTGTTTGAAAATGGCGTACTTTCGAATAAGGCGTATGATAATAGTATATATATATATATATATATATATATATATATATATATATATATATATATATATATATATATATATATATATATATATATATATATATAGATATAGATATAGATATATATATATATATATATATATATTTATATATATATATATATATATATATATATATATATATATATATATTCTTTTGGTTTTAATTTCACTTATGGCTTCAATTTTATATTAGGTCACGACGCGTTTCGACTGTTAAGTCATTATCGAATGACGAGTTTATGTTGGGTTGTGTGAGTTTATATAGTGGTGGTTAATGCTTATTTCCGGGAATTTGTGTAATGGCCTTGAATAGGGAGTCTGATGCGCTGTTGGTTTGAATATTGATGATGTTGTTGTTTAATTTTTCTTTGCATATTTCAAAATTTTCTATTATGTTAAGTCTATTGCTTTTATTAAGTTGTTTGGTGATTGACATTATTTCTTCTATATTTCCTCCTTTGTGATTGTTTTTAAAAAGATGAGTTGCGTAGTTGGAGTCGGTTTTAAGGTTTTTAAAGTAGTTTATGTGCTCCTTGTATCGGTCTTTAAATTTTCTTCCTGTTTGTCCTATGTATTTTTGGTTGCATGTTTGGCATTTAAGTTTATAGATTCCGCTTTGGTCGTATATGTTTTTGTTTTCAATATTTGACTTTAGTTCGTTTTTCAAATTATTGGTTGTTTTATAAGCGATTTTTATGTTTTGGTTTTTAAATAATTTGGTTAGATAATGTGTTTGTTTACCTATGTAAGTAAAGGTGGTCCAAATTGTATTTTCGTCTTTATTTTCGGGTTTATGTGGTTGTTTTTGTTTGTTTTTTATGTTTTTGTATATTTTATTGACTGTGTTTCGGTGATAACCATTGTTAGTTGCTATTTGATAAATGGTATTAAGTTCTTGTTTATAGTATTCTTTGTTCAGCGGAATGGTTTCTAGTCGGTATATTAAGCTTCTTAAGGCTGCCAATTTGTGTTGTTTAGGGTGTTCGGATTGCGCGTGGATTATATTGTCGGTTTGGGTGGGTTTTCGGTATATGTTGTAAGTTTATCTGTTATTAGATTTTATTATGGTTATGTCCAGGTAATTTATTCTGTTATTAGTTTCTTCTTCTAGTGTAAATTTTATTTTAGGGTGTATGTTGTTGATGTGTGACAATATGTCGTTTATATTAATATGGTCTGTAATGCATAAGATATCATCAACGTATCTTATCCATTTTTTGATTTTAAATTTGTTTTTTATGCTGTGCATTATTTCATCCTCCATGTTCTGTAAGAATATTTCGGATAATATGCCTGATAAAGGACTTCCCATGGCCATGCCGTCGTTTTGTTGGTAGTATTGGTTATTGAATTTAAAATAATTTTGGTTTAATATTGTTTTTAGTATATCGATAGTTTGTTTTATGTATGCTTCTTCGTAACCATTTTTGTGAAGTTTGGATTCTATTATGATTAATGACGTGAGTTTAAAATTGCTTCGATTTCAGTCGTGTATGTTTCTAACTCTTCATAGGTAAATTATTCAATCATTATGATTCTTTGATTGAATTAGTTTTGTTTAATTATCTAGCTCGTTCTTTGCCCCGACAAAATTAGTAGCATTATCTGAGTAAATATTTAATGAACGTCTGCGTCGAGCAAAGAATCTTCGCAAACATCCGATGAATGACTCTGTAGTCAGGTCTGTAACTAATTCAATGTGAACGGTTTTTGTTGCAAAACATACAAAGATACATGAATAGATCTTTACCTTCCCACGATTTCTATATCCTTTTTATTTTATTCTTGAATTGTTGAAGCTCTTACATGGTGAAATTTGTTATACATGATAATAAAATAATACACATGGTTTATAATTTCACAAAATATTTATTCATAGATTACTTAAGTTTCACTATACAATTGCATCATCAGATCTATACTAAACTTAAAATTAACCATACAGTTTATATATTCTAACCTAAGTGTAAAGTGGGGAATAGTCGGTAAAATTTCACAAAAGGATATTAAGGAGAGGAGAATTACATAGGTCAAGTTGGTCATTAAGAACTTCTTCGGCCGGGTTTTTCAAAGATTTCTTAATCTCTAGTGACTCGTAGATATTTAGTTTTAATCCTTTGTTGTCTGCATGTAAAAGGCGCGGATTAAACAGGCTATGATGTGCGTGTTCAATAAGGTGGTTTGCAAAGGTTGAGTTGGTTCTATTATGACTATAGGATTTACTGTGTTCGGTAATGCGAGCTTTAATAGATCTCCCAGTTTGACCTATGTAAACTCCGTTACAGTCGTCGCAATTTAGTTTATATATTCCGGATTTCGACATAATATCTACTTTTTCTTTGCCATTTTTAATCTGCTTACCTAAGGAATTGTCTGTTTTGAATGTAACGGCAACGTTTGACTTTATGAGTTTATTCGCTATTAAGTTGGTAAATTTTCCGAAATAAGATAGAGGTTTGAATTGATAGGTGTTTTCATTTTTTATTGTTGGGTAGACTAACTGAAGTGAAAGTTTTGAGGCGACCTTTTTAATTAAATTATCAATTATATGGGTTTTATACCCGTTATTGACGGCAATTTGTTTAATTATGGTAATTTCCTTGTTATAGTTATCTGAGGCTAACGGGATAGTCATCGCTCTCCAAATCATTGAGTAAAAAGTTGAAAGTTTGTGAAAGAGAGGATGTAGAGAGTCACAGGGAATTGTTGTGTCTGTCTGAGTGGGTTTTCTATAAATATTAAAGGAATGAGTTTGGTTAAGTTTGCTAATGGTAAGATCTAGAAAATTAATTTGATTCTTGCATTCGATTTCCAAAGTAAATTCAATGGCAGAGTGGACGGTATTAATATAATTGAAGAATTTATTGAGTTGACGTGTTGTGCCTGTCCAGCATACTAATATATCATCAACATATCTGTACCAGTATTTTATGTGTTTTTTGAACGATGAGTTCAATATTGATTTGTTTTCTAAATTGTCCATAAATATGTCTGCTAGTAAGGGGGAAATGGGGGAACCCATAGCAAGTCCAGAGGTTTGTTGGTATAATTTAGAGTTGAATTGAAAGTAATTTTGAGTTGTACATAGTTCGAACAAATACAGGAAATCAGAAATTTTTGTTGCTGGGATGTTCTTATTTTTTAGTATTTGGTGGATTAAGGGTAAACATTCTGTCGGTGGGACACTGGGGAATAGGTTTTTGACGTCAAAGGAGATTAGTTTGTCGTTGTTATTGATCATGTAATTACACCTTAGGTAAGCAGATTAAAAATGGCAAAGAAAAAGTAGATATTATGTCGAAATCCGGAATATATAAACTAAATTGCGACGACTGTAACGGAGTTTACATAGGTCAAACTGGGAGATCTATTAAAGCTCGCATTACCGAACACAGTAAATCCTATAGTCATAATAGAACCAACTCAACCTTTGCAAACCACCTTATTGAACACGCACATCATAGCCTGTTTAATCCGCGCCTTTTACATGCAGAAAACAAAGGATTAAAACTAAATATCTACGAGTCACTAGAGATTAAGAAATCTTTGAAAAACCCGGCCGAAGAAGTTCTTAATGACCAACTTGACCTGTATAATTCTCCTCTCCTTAATATCCTTTTGTGAAATTTTACCGACTATTCCCCACTTTACACTTAGGTTAGAATATATAAACTGTATGGTTAATTTTAAGTTTAGTATAGATCTGATGATGCTATTGTATAGTGAAACTTAAGTAATCTATGAATAAATATTTTGTGAAATTATAAACCAAGTGTATTATTTTATTATCACTTTTTATTTTACATAAAACGGACCACAATAATCGATGTCAGTATTTAAAAATGGACGTGTTTGAGTCACCTTGTTGCGAGGAAGATCTCCCATAAAATACAAACAATATGTCGGTTTCTTTGAAAACAAGTTACGCATTTTTTGATAGTATTTTTTATTGCATTTTTTCCGTTAAAAGGCCAGTATTTCGATCTCACTAAACTCAAAGTAGCCTGAGTCCCACTATGTAAATTCAATACGTGTTGCTCTCGTCGTATTAAGTCAGTAATGTGATGTTTTTCGAAAGGACGATAAGATTTTTCCGGAATAAGCTAACATTGAATTTTTTAAACGCCCTCCTACTCGGATAAGCCCGTTGTTGTCTATAAAAGGATTTAGCGCGCGAAAGGTACTATTTAAACTAATGCAGTTATGTTTGTTTAATTGCATGAGATCGGTTTGAAAGCAATCCCTTTGTGTTACCTTAATGATTTCTATTAACGCGTTATTAAGTTCACATGCTGTTAATGACCGATTACTCTAGCTTTATTATTATTTTATTATTCTTATACCGTAAAACATAAGCTATAACACGTTTTAATCTACCTATTTTCGAATATTTATTTAACCAAGAATTTGGTTTAATCGCGGTTGTCAAAGTGTGAGTGGGTCTCAGTTTGCATAACGGTACTAAGTGCATAGTGCTATTTGGCCATTCGGATGAGTTTTTCATTAGCCATTGTGGCCTTGCCCTCCACTGGTAATTTTCTACAAATTCTGCAGGTAGTTGACCGCGTGACAATACATCAGCCATATTTAGTTCTGACGGCACATGCCTCCAATGCATTGAACATGTAATATCTATAATCTCTGATACTCTATTAGCATCAAAGGTCTTCAATAAGTATGGCTGAGTGTTAATTCATTGTAGTATTATAGATGAGCTCCACCATGAAAATATTTCATCAATTCTTTTGCAAATCCCATTTAAAACTGTTTTAATTAATCTAGAAAGTAATAACGCCGCGCAAAATTCTAATTTTGGTAATGTAATCGTTTTCAAAGGAGTTATTCTATTTTTTGAACATAATAAATTTATAAAGATTTTACCATGGTTGTCCATAGTTTATATATATATATATTCATTCATTCTTTAGTATAGCCCTTCTACAAAGTATTATTTAATTAAGTCTTGAGAGCTGCTCTTTTATATTACTCCATGCCGTGTGAATGATATGCGGTAATGACTCATACCAACTAGCATTACATTGCCATAACTTTTGCATCAAAAATTTTGCACAAACTATTACCGGACCTAATAAACCAATCGGATCGCATAATCGCGCAATATTTGACAACACGCTTCGTTTTGTGATTTTTGAATCAAGTTCTTCCTTGATTTTATATGTAACTTTGTCATTTAAGATATCCCACTGAATTGCCAACACTTTCATCTCATTGTTATTTACTAAGTTTAACTAAGAAACTTCTTTAGACATTGAATCAATCACTACTGCATTGCTAGAAACCCTTTTTCTAAGTGTAAGCCCGCCTGACTTTGTGATTCCTGTTAATTCATAGTGTAATTTTTTAGCATTCTCGACAGTATTCGCTCCTGTCATGACGTCATCAAAATAAAAATCACGTCGTCTGCTAATTTATTTAAGACTCGAGGTGCTGAGTAAGGTGCTGAAGCGCTACCGAACAAAACATCCGGTATCACGAAAGGTTTTAATTGATCATTCTCCGTTTCGCGCCACAGTATAAGTCAATACTGTGCATCTTTTTCATATAAACGAATTTGTTTATACATTATTTTAATGTTGGCTGACATAACGATTTGATGTGTTCGGAATCTGAGTATTATGTCCAAACTAGTGCTTTGTAAGAATGCGTCTACCTTTAGACAAGCATTTAAGGAAATGCATGTGCTAGTGTTTGTGGACGCGTTGTAAACTCATCAGGTTTCGTCATCGTTATTAACAATTTATAATTTTAAGATAGACTCGACGGCTTAGATTAAATACACGACGGAATGAAGATACGGATGGTTACAGAGATGGATATGAAAGAGAGATGGTTTCACACTTATCTGACTATAACAAAATAGCGAATGTTGTCCAAACGGATGTGGTGATGTCGTGAAGTCGGTTGATGTGATCTTCGGCGTACTTTGATGCTTTTAGTCGTGTAACGATTTAATTACACACACTGAACATCCTTTTGTTTCTATAAGTTTGTATTTTTCACATTAATTGTATATTTCTATTTGAACGCATAATTCACACACTGTGATGATCGATTTTCTTTGTAATTAATGTGAACGCATATTTCACACACTGTGATGAACGAATATAAATATATATATATATATATATATATATATATATTTATTTATTTATTTATATATTTGTATATATGCGCTGTTTTGTGAAAATGATGGTGTAATTGTGGGTGGTGTAACTGTTTCTGCTTTAGCTTATGCAGATGATGTCGTGGTTTTTAGTGAATAAATTAAGTAGAATGATACAACGTATAAGAGCAGTTGGAAAGGATATAAATCTTGAACTTACAAGGGGAAGCCACGTAGTATGGGTCACCGTTTTGGCTGAAATTTTGCCAGTTGGTAGGTGACGCATTAAAAATAATACAATTTTTGCCGTTTTGTGCACTTCTCAAGAAAATTCGAGAAAATCGCGTTCAAAGTTTTCACATCTTGTTTTGCAGATAAAAAATTGATATTTAACAGTGCGGTGGCGTAGCGCAGTGGATAGCAAGCTGGCGGAAAGACCCAGTGGTCAGGAATTCTAGCTTGTACTCCGGTGGTGAACTTACACAATTCCTACAAACACACAACATACACAGTTTCCTACTCAATGAAACAAAACTCAAAGACTCACACAAATTTAAAATACACAAATACACAATCTACAGAGCTGACCGACCACAGCAGGGACCAGTACCCGCTGGAGGCTTTGCGGTGTTGGTCAAAAACAACATACCACACACACTCACACCAAACCCTCACACTACACTAGAAACACTAAATATAATACTTACAGACAACACAGTAATCTACGCTGCTTATAACAGACCAATAAACAACTTCACACGCACAGATCTTAAAACATTATTACACAAAAACAAAACATTAGTGATCGGCGACCTTAACGCAAGACATGCGGACTGGGACTGCATTACAAACAACACAAACGGCAACACACTCAAATCATACATAAACTCACACGTCGCTATCATACTACACCCAAAAATCCAACACACTACCCCGAAAACGGAAGTACGCCCTCCACCATCGACGTAATCATAAATAAAAATGTTCATAACATCACTCGCCCCATATCATTACCTGAGCTTAACTCAGATCACAATCCAATCATATTCCAACTAACCAACCATCACATAGAAAACACCACTAAAACTATCACATCATACAAATACACAAATTGGGCGCATTTCCGCAAAACACTTGACACGATCATCCCCATCAACAATCAAATATACACAACACACGACATCGATACACAAATAGAACACTTCACAAACGCTATACACATAGCAAAACGGAAACACACAACCAACATTAAAGTGAACCTACACAATCATAACTTGCCACCACATATAACACATTTAATTAAACAACGAAATCAGACCAGAAGACTATGACAAAGAACACACACTCCCCTACACAGAATATAACACAACACATTAAACTCACAAATAAAAACTGAAATAAAAACACACAAAAATAGCACATGGTCCCTTAAACTTTCCGCCCTCAACCCCAACGACAGCGGCTGACAAAAACACTTAAAAAACCTTACACCAGAATACCCACTCTCACATACAACAACATAACAGCTATCACCGACGAAGACAAGTCAGAGATGATAGAAAACACTTTTGAACTACACGTAACAAACACGCCAAACAGACCCACACAAGATAAAATCACACAAGACACACTACAATATTTAAATACTCCACATCACACGGACACCAAAATGCTGGCCAGACCCCTTACTACCCCATCCGAGTTAACCAAAATAATAAAAACCCTACCTAACCGCAAAGCTCCTGTCCCCGACCAAATAGAACACCGTATCCTGAAAAACCTTTCAAGAAAATCCATCATCCAACTCCACTAAATAATAAATTCCATAATAAAACTGCACCACTTCCCTGCTGCCTGGAAAACTGCTATAGTCCACCCAATCTTTATACCAAGTAAAGTCTCATCCGCACCCACAAGTTTTCGCCTCATAAGCCTCTTAGACACCCTATCCAAGCTCACCGAAAAGATCATCCTCCCCTGGGTCGACGATATCGGCACACGACCAAAACTCACACTTAATTACCAGTTTGGCTTCCGAGCCAGATATTGCACGGTGCAGCAGGTGTGCAGGATTGCAACCGATATCGCGACCAAGTTTAATAAAAATAAGGTCACGGTCATGACCCTACTGGACATCGAAAAAGCCTTCGATACGGTCTGGAAAGTAGGACTCGTGGCCAAATTTATCTCCTTCCAATTTTTTCCGACTTTAACCAAACTGATCTACTCATATCTCTCAAACCGATCCTTTACAACCAAAATTAACAATTCTCTCTCAAACCCTAAATCCATCGTAGCAGGAATTCCACAAGGCAGCGTCCTTGGTCCTAAACTCTTTAACCTGTACATTAGTGACATCCACACATTCCCAAATACACACACAGCCCAATACGACAGCAATTTACTCTTACTCTACTCTGTTAATGCACAAGTAGCTACTAAACAAACACAAACACACATAAACATATAAGAACGCTACTGGGACACGTTGAAAATAAAAATAAACACAAACTAAACCGAAACTATAGTCTTTACACGTAAATTCACACACAACAGAATATTCACACCACTCAAAATACACAAACTAAAAATCACACCCACAAACAAAGTAAAGTACTTGGGAATACACTTATACAAAACACTAACAAGGAAACATCCCGAGGTGTGTCTCACCAATTTTAATGATACTGTAGTATGTTATAGTATGTGAGAAAATAATCGATACGTAATTTTTTTTCGGCTCGTTTTAACTTCTAAGGGTTGAACACCACCTCCATAAATTTTAACAAAATCAGGAAAACACGAATAACTCTAAAAATAAGCTTTTTCAAAATAAACTTTAAACACAAAAGTTGCTAGGTTTGGAGAGGGTTATATAATTTGACCTTGAAATTCATTTTAAACGTCAAATGAAGGTCAAAATTTATTTGTTTCAAACCCTAAAAGTTGAAACGGGTCGGAAAAAAAATACGTATCGATTATTTTTTCACATGCTACAACATACTACAGTTTCATTAAAATTGGTGAGACACACCTCGGGCTGTTTCTTTGTAAGACACAACCAACACATTAAACACGCAATTCACAAAGCATCTGCCGTCATTCGCAACTTTTATCCTCTTCTTGTCAAAAATAGTTCCTTAACAGTTAAAAATAAACTCCTCATATACACATCAATCATTCGCCCCATCATCATGTATGCGGCCCCGGTCTGGTGTAACGCACCGGTCACCACCACACTACTACTGCAATGCCTTCAGAACAAAAGTCTTAGACTCGCTACCAGCTCTGGAAGATACACACGCATCACACAACTACACGAAGACACTAACATACCTTACATCCAAGACACATCACAAAAATTTTACAAAAACACACAATTTAACTCAAACCCACTCATAAGAAATATCACACAAATTCGCGTCAACAACACCACATATAGACTCAAACACAGGCTTACCTACCAAGACTTGCCCATATTTCATGAGGAGTTTCATGAGCAGAACACCTAACACTAACACATACAACAATACCTTACACAACAGAACACAAAACAAAACATCACCCACACACACAAAATTGTACCATCATTCATTCAAAATGTTTTGTTATGTAAAATATATGTGATTTTAAATTAGTTAAGTTAGTTAGTAAGTTTTAACAAAAATATTTTTCATTAATTGGCATATATTTAAATGGGTTCTTGGCACTTCCTTTCCTACAAATTACAATCCCAATACACAAATAAAAATAATAACAAAGACAATCACACAATGTTCAAGCGCAAAACGTAAATACACACATACACAGATATACACTCTCCATGTGAGTAGGAGCTCTGACAAATCCAACCATGTTGTCCAAACATTAGTTTTTTAAGAATTAATGTATTATTAATTAAAACAATAAAGTATATTGAAAATGAAAAAAAAAAATGAATGCGCGTACTCCGCCGTCTTTTTTCTGCTGTATAAAATTTTTTTTTTTGATTTTTTTATTGCAAATAAAATTTAAATTTTGATAAATTTTGTAATATTTATTAAAAAATTAGTAAAATTTATATAATAGAAAATATTTTAAATTTAATTATTCCCGCTGTTTTTATACTCTTCTATTAAGTTTTTGGAGTCTGCAACGCAACTATAAACAAAGTAATACAAAATAAAACGCCACTTGCTGTCAATACCTACATTTTAAAATAATAATTACCATCCGAGTGAATGCTGCAATAGTCAATAATTTTATATTTTATTTACAATAAAAAAAATAAAGTCATACAGAGAAAAAAGCCGGCGGAGTACGGGCTAGAACTGCTGACCACTGGGTATATACGCCAGCATTCATTTCATTTTAATTTATCATTTTTTATTTACTTTATTTGTTAATATTTTTTGTTAAATTAATACTTAATACTAATGCGTGGACAACATGGTTGGTTTTGTCAGAGCTCCTACTCGCAAGGGGAGTGTATATCTGTGTATGAGTGTTATTGCGTTGTGCTATTGTGTTGTTATAATATTTGTTGTTATGCGTTGTGTGTTGGGAATGTGTTTTATGGGAAAGGAAAAACCTATTTAATTAGATGAAAATATTTTTGTTAAAACTAACAAACTAACTTAACTAATTTAAAATAAATTAATATTGTTGGTGATGAATGGGGACAATTTTTGTGTATGAGAGGAAGGTTTTGTTTTGTGTTGTGTAGTGTGCATGTGTGTTAATGGTGTACGGTGTGGTTATGCGCGTTAGTGTTAGGTATTCTCCTCGTGAAACTCCTCAAGGTATATGGGTAATGTTTGGTAGGGTAGCTTGTGTTTGAGTCCACGTGTCGTGTTGTTGTTACGGTTGATTGTTATGTTTTTTATAAGTGTCTTCGAGTGTAGTTGCGTGCTTTTATAAAATTTCTGGGATATATCTCTTATGTATTGTTGGGTATAGGGGGTGTCATCGTGTAGTTGTGTTATATGAGTGTACCTTCCAGATCTGGTGGCCAGGCGGAGACACTTGTTCTGTAGGCGCTGCAAAGGTATTAAGACGGAGACCAGACTGGGGCCGCGTACGTGAAGATGGGGCGGATGATTGACGTGTAGATGAGCATTTTATTTTTGGTTGAGAGGGAACTATTTTTGACGAGGAGTGGATAGAGGTAGCGAATGACGGCGAGTGCTTTGTTGGTTGCGTGCTTGATGTGTTGGCCTTGTTTGAGTGTTCTGTGTACGCCAGCTCGCTATCCACTGCGCTACGCCACCGCACAGTAAAGTATCAATTTTTTGTCTACAAAACAAGATGTGAAAAGTTTGAACGCGATTTTCTCGAATTTTCTTGAGAAAAAAAAATTTTGTATTATTTTTAATGCGTCACCTACCATCTGGCAAAATTTCAGCCAAACCGGTGACCCACACTACGTGGCTTCCCCTTGTTAGTGTGAATAAAACGAAAGTTATGGTGTTCGAAACGAATGAAAGTGGGACAGTGTGTCATATTGGGGTAAATGACCATCAACTAGAGCATGTTAAAGAGTTTACTTTTTTGGGGTGCTTATTCTCTAGAAAAGAAAAGTATGATTGTGAGATTAAGAGAAGAGTGTCTGCTGGATGTAAGGTCTTAGGTGCATTAGGAATGCTTGTAAGAAATTTTAATATTTTTAAGGATGCAAGATTATGCGTGTCCAATGGTGCACTTGTGTCATCCTTGATGTATGGTAGTGATTGTTGGATTTGGAAAACCAGGCATAAAAAACGTGTGCCTGCTACGGAAATTAAAATTTTGAAAGGTATTTGTGGTGAATCGAAGAGAGGTAGAAAGCGGAATACGTAGGTGTATGAGCAGTGCGATGTCTAAAAAATATCGTACGAAGAATAGGTGCGAGTCAAATGAAATGGTATGGCCATATTGAAAGAATAACGATTTAAAAATTAACAAAAAAGATTTATGTGAGAAGAGATGGATGGTGTGAGAATGCGACGACGTCCTAGGAGTAGATGGATAAACATGATCGAGAATGAGCTGCGTGAAAGGTAAGTTGCGAGCAAGAGGAATAGAAGGACATGTATGAATAATTTAATGAGCAAAAGAAGTATGTATGGATAGAGTTGAATGGCGTAAAATTGGAAAGAAGTCAAATTTTGTAAAGATGTGAAGAATGGTAAGAGTTTTTTGCCACCCCATTTGATGGGATTAGACGTGATGATAGTGACATTTAAGGCTAGTCAGAATAATTCTTTCCCCATATCCAAGAATATGGGCAACAAAGACCAGCAATGTTGTCCAGTGATGAGTTCGACACTTATCGTGAGTGTGCTAGAGGAAAACTATTACTGTTTTCTAAAACTAAAATTTCATTTACAAATACTGAGCTTGTCGAATTGCTAGCTGATAAGATTAGCAAACCATGCGTTCGATCTGGAGCTTTACATGACGCTATTATTTACCCGATTTAGTTTCTTGTTCATTTTACACTCATTTTGAACTATAAGAAAATCCAGAAAAACTGGAACGAAACTTCAAACGTCCGTTACCTAATTTACATCCAATAAAGCGTGGCTTTTCATGTAGGCACACTGATCACTTTAAAATAAATTGCCCAAAACTTTCTGAATATATATATGAATCTTAGAGAACAAATTAGTACTACCTGTAGCTGTAAAAATTTTGATCATAATGTTCAGGCGTGCTAGACAAAGCAGCGAGCAGTAAACAATAATGTTTTCGCTCAGGTCTAAAAACTTGTTAATTGCTTAATTGACACAGGCGTCGAATTAATGAAAGAGTGTGTTGCGAAAAATATTGGTGGTCATTTCGAACCATATGTAACTCCGCTAAAAGGTGTTGGTATCACGATAATAATGACATTCAAATAACATCTGATTATGGATAAACTCAATTTTATCTACAACCGATTTGTCTAATAGAACTAATCTTAAATCTGTATAACGTAAATATTCGTTGCTTATAACAAGCGAAATTAACAATAAAATTTTCTTGCAACAATATTATTATACTCTCATCCATATCGCTTAGCTGCTATCGAGAGAAAATGCATACGAAATATTATATCAAATTTAATAGTGAATGAAATTATCCGAGAGATTCAATCGCCGTATGCTAGTACAATACTTCTTGTTTAGAAGAGAGACGGTAGCGATCGATTGTGCGTAGATTTTCGCGCTTTATACAAGATAACTGTAATAGACCGATATGCTTTGCCACTGTTAGAGAATCAAATAGATAGGCTGGGCAAGGCAAAGTACTTCACCAATTTCAATATGGCTTCTGGATTTCACCAGATTCCAATAGCTGAAGATTCCATTCATGAAACGTGTTTTGTGACACCAGATGGACATTACGAATACTTGCGAATGCTATTCGGTCTGGCCAATGCCCCAGCAGTTCTTTATAGAGCACTTGGTATTTTAAAAGATTCTATTGCGACTATTTATTTAAACGATATTTTGATACCTTCCAATAAGATTAAATAAGGCATTGGAAATTTAGTCCGGGTTCTATTTGCTTTAAAAACTGCAGGTTTCTCAATATATATATATATATATATATATATATATATATATATATATATATAAATAAATGTAAATTCTTCCTAATTTCAATCGAATATCTAAGCAGAAACATCTCTGCCGCGGGAAAAAGACCAAACGAAAGTAAAATTGTTTTTTTAATATATTCGCTCTGCCCTTCAAGTATTAAACAAGTACGACAATGAATGGGAGTGCCGGATATTTTTGTAAGTTCATACCTGAGTTTGCATCGCGTACTGATTGCATTACTAAATTAACAAAAAATAACGGACCGTGGTGTTGCGGCGACGACCAAAATGCCTCTAAGGCATTCATTTATCTTCTCGTCTTTTACTCTCTATATATGACTCAAAATAAAAAACCTAATTGCATGCTGATGCTAGTGCCATCGGATATTGTACAATTTTTTTTTTTCAAACACATGTAAACGAAACTAAAATTATGGCTTACTGTAGTAAGAAAACAACATCTGAAGAATCGAAATACTATTCCTATAAGTTAGAAACTAGCTATATAGTTTATCTTTTGGGAATACAGTTTATGATTGTTACCGATTGGAATGCAATTGAAAGTACTGTATTAATAAAAGATTTGATTCCACGTGTTGCACGTTGGTTGAGTAATTTGCAAGACTTCAACTTCACGATTGAAATGCAAAATATTGCACATATTGATTATTTAAGTCGTAATCTCATAAGACCTCTAGAAATTATTATAATCGAAAACGCTTCGTGAATATCTTTTGCTCAATCGAACGATAATAAAACCAAAGAAATTATTCGTCTTTTGGAGAATAAAAACCCTATTGTTAGTGACTTTAAATTCAAAGATTCTTTGTTGTATCGTAAAATACTACTCCAAACCAATGCTGTTTGAGATGCTTTGTCCCTAAAGGATTTGGTATTTGTGTCAGTCGTTTTTATCACGATACTCAGAATCATGTGCGTTGTGATAAAGTTATTGATACAAACAAAGAAAAAATCTGGTTTCCACAAATTACTTCATTTGTATGCAAGTATTTAGCTCATTCCATAACTTGTGCTATCCCAAAAAAGATTTCTGGTCCTAAACAAGGATTAATGGCTCATATTGTCAAAGTTCCCATTTCTTTTTATACACATCATATTGATGTTTGACGCTCTAACAAAATATGCATTTATAATACCGTTAAAATCCTTAACTGGCGCTGAAACTCTCGAGATAATAAAGTGACGTATTTTCCTTTCTGGTTCTCCCTGGTTCTCTCCTGTAAAGTCATCTCTGACAGAGGATCGAATTTTTCGGATGAGCATATGAAATAGTTCCTTAGTTAATCACAGATGGAACATCACTTAATTGCGACTGGTACTCCTGGTTCAAACAGACTTGACTTCTTGTGGGTAGAGTGTAACAAATCTCCGTCAGGATGTGTGGACGGTATCAATAAATTACAGCTTATACTTACCGACAGTATCCAAAAATCGACTGGATTTTAACTGTTAAAACTTCTTATTGGAATTAAAAGTAACGGGCAAAAGCTTAAATCACTAATAAATTCAGTTGGAAATTACAGTCAAGACGAATTGGATATATTAAAAATTCGAAAAGTTGCATACTAGAAACTCCGTCTTAATTCCATCGAACAAAAGATACGCTTTGATGAAAAATGACGTAACAACCAAATTTATACCGCTGGAGACTATTATTCCAGAATACAATGCAGAGCCAGGAAACTCGTCGCTAAGTTTCGAGGACCATTTTAATTGAAAGCGTTCTTACCCCATGATTGATTTAATGTAAATGTTAGAGGCATAAAACATATCTTGGCTAAAGATACCTTGAGAAAGTAGTGTGGTGAGTGACATTTATGGTAAGTTAAGTTTTAAAGAATGATCCGTGTTAACCGTTGAATTGATTTTTAAGCTACCGAATTTTTAATGAAAATTTTTATGATTTATATTGTTAAAACTGATATGATAGATAAACCTATAGTGAGAGGGCATTGGGCTATGTGTATTCAAAATGAGACAGCTAAATCTTTTGTGTGAAGTCACTGTCATTGTACTGTCATATAGTGATGCCGCCGAGACCGAGACTGGTCTCGGTCTCATCTCGTCTCGTCGCGTATTTCGAGACGAGACCGTGATCTTGGTCTCGTCAGGCAAACCGAGACCGAGACGAGACCGATTACTAGTCTCGCCGAGACTCTCGACAAAACCTATGAGAATTTTAAAATATTGTTATTGATGTTGTAGGTTTGTTATTGTGAATTCATGATTTTATTTTATATATATATATATATATATATATATATATATATATATATATATATAAATATATATATATATATATATATATATATATATATATATTTATATATATATATATATATATTTATATATATATATATATATATATATATATATATATATATATACATATATATATATATATATATATATATATATATATATATAAAATAAAATCATGAATTCACAATAACAAACCTACAACATCAATAACAATATATTAAAATTCTCATTGGTTATATATATATATATATATATATATATATATATATATATATATATATATATATATATATATATTTATATATATATATATATATATATATATTTATATATATATATATATATATATATATATACATATATATATATATATATATATATATATATATATATATATATAAAATAAAATCATGAATTCACAATAACAAACCTACAACATCAATAACAATATATTAAAATTCTCATTGGTTATATATATATATATATATATATATATATATATATATATATATATATATATATATATAACCTCTGAGAATTTTAAAATATATATATATATATATATATATATATATATATATATATATATATATATATATATATATATATATATATATATGCAGTGAAACTTCCTTAACTCGAACTTCTATAATTCGAATTATTCTTTAAGTCAAATTTTTATCATGGCCACTGTAGTTTCATTCGTTTTTAAATGTATTTTTATCTCCCTACGTCGAATTTCTATAACTCGAATATCTCTCTAATTCGACTTGTTATTTCTCTCGCAACTCGAATTTTTAGGGAAAGTCCCTATGTACAGATAGCATACATAATAACATATTTACGTGTGAGTCGCAGGACATATTCATTGTTCGTTCATTATTTAGTGAACGATTTAGTTCGAAGATTAGATGATATAGTGGTGAAATTACTAGTTAAAAACATTTTATTTTGAAGTGCATTTAACAACATATTTAATTCGAAAATGAAACGATCTTTAAAGTGCTTATCATTACAAGAAAAACTCTCATTAATTGCCGAAGTAGAAAAGGGCATAGAAAGAGGATATTGCTATACAATTTGGCATTCCCCCTAACACCTTATCGACCATTTTAAAAAACAAGGATACACTTTTAGAAAAAGTTAGCAGCTATGGTGTTACAAGTAAACGAAAAAGACTAACACCTTGTGTTTATACTGATATTGACGAATCTATGATCAAATGGATAAATGTAGCACGCGAGAAAAATCTACCTCTTTCGGGAACGATAATTAGAGAAAAAGCCAAAGAATTCGCAGATGCTTTGGGACATGAAGATTTTTCATCCAGCATAGGATGGTTAGATAAATTTAAAAAAAGGCATAATATTGTCCAAAAGGCTATATGCGGTGAAAGTGCAGCAGTGAATTTACAAACTCGTGACGATTGGCAGCTTCATGTTTTACCAAATTTAATAAGCCAATACGATACACAAGATATTTTTAATGCTGATGAGACGGGGCTCTTTTTTAAATGTTTACGAAACAAAACACTAGCATTTAAAAATGAAAAATGTTTTGGTGGAAAAAATAGCAAAGAAAGAATTGCTGTTATGGTGGGTTCTAATATGACCGGATCCGAAAAACTAAAATTGTTGGTTATTGGGAAATCTAAAAATCCGCGCTGTTTTAACGGTGTAAAATCACTTGGTGTTGATTACGAACATAACAAAAAGGCATGGATAACTAGTGAAATTTATGAGAAATGGCTTTTAAAGCTAGATCAAAAATTTGCTTATCAGAAAAGGAATATTTTACTATTTGTTGATAACTGCCTGCACATCCAAAGAATATAGAAAATAATCTGAAAAACATCAAACTTGCATACTTTCCTCCTAACATGACCTCCGTTCTACAGCCAATGGATCAGGGCATTATACAAAACTGAAAACAGCATTATAGAAAACGGATTTTAACGAAAGTTTTAGCCAATATGGAGAATGATGCCAGTTTAAGAGTAACGTTGCTTGACGCGATTAGGAACCTCGTTAAAGTTTGGAATGTGAATGTAAAAGAACAAACAATCCTCAA
>OX063268.1:5537818-5590318 GCA_944039245.1 Nebria salina
ACGCAAACGATACAGCAATTTACACACACTCTTTTAATTCCCAAGTTATAAAGAAACACAAACACACATAAACATACTTAAACGCTACTAGAATACATGGAAAATAAACATAAACACAAACAAAACCGAAACTATAGTCTTAACATATAAATTCACACACAAAAAAAATAGTCAGACTCGATTCAGGAAAAGTCAAAATATATATTTCATAAGTACAATACTTACTTATACTTCGTAGAAGTAAAAATGCTTGGCTACCGTTCAAAAGGTCCGCGGTTCAATTTTTGGCTGCAACTATTCAATTTGCGTTACATTTTTCGTGCCTAGCGGCAGTCGTGATTCTCCTGGCCGTAGCTAGGTGTGACAGCCGACCGTTCTGTTACCTGTTCTTTTACCGGTTTGCGATATTTTCGTTTCTGTAGCTTCACGTTACTTTTACTGTGTCAAGTGGCAGCCGTGGTTCTTCTGGCTGTAGCTAAGTGTGATTTCCGACCGTTTCTGTTAACCGTTCTCTTACCGGTTCACGATCTTTTGGTTCCGCAACTTTGACTTACTTTTCTCGTATCTAGCGGCAGCCGTGGGTCTCCTGGCAGTAGCTTTAATTTTATTTGGGCTTCAGAGCAAATAATACGCAGTTCCCAGCCTGCGGATATTTTACCGGTTCCTGCAGTGTCCGGAATTTAGCCATAACTTCCACCATACCTCCTTCACAGACATCAACCGAGCCCCCTGTAGTTTGCCTTTGGTTAGAGCGTAGTAAGTGCATCTGTAAAGCCGTAACCTTTGAGGGCACCCGAGCATCAGGCAACCGTCGCACCCAAACGGGGTGACAAGTCACACAACCTATTAGTACACAGATTTAAAATTTTACCGAAAAGTATAAATTTACAGGCTCATATTTCCAAGTATTACATTATTGCTCTGTGTTATTGTGTACATTGTTGATAGTTAAATAATGTACACAATTGCCACGATTGAATTTTGATATGTAGTTACATTTGACAAAATAATTTGTAGTAAAAAATCCGACCCAGTAAAACTAGTGATATTGTGAATAACCGTGTTTATGGCAAGTATTTTGTCAAGTATTTTTGTGTGGTTATTGAAAGGGGTGTTTTATTATTTTATGGTGATTCGAGTTTCGGTGACAATAACCCCAAGTAATACGATTTTATCTGTCAAATTGAGAAAGTGAATTTTAAAATACTGCAAACAATATTTTCAATAAAGTTTACATTCGTTCTGCATAAAACTTGCCTACCGATCAGTAAAATAATTACGAATTCTGGGAATATTTGATTAGCCAATAAAATAATCTGCAAAAGTCTAATTTAAAGGAACCACTTATAAATTGGTACATTAAGTCCATCTAACATTTCTTTTCATGTAATTAGGTGTTAAATATTTCTAATTTTCTGTTTGAAAGTGCATATTATTCTAATTTTCTAAAAGTTTTAAACTCATTTGAAGGTTAGAGTTTGTATTTGATATAATTTGTTCTATCTTTTTTTTAGCATGCCTGCTACTAAATCCTAATTCGATTCAATATGGCTAGTCTTAATGTACGATAACTAGTCAGTATCATTATATAAAATTGTCATCTTTTCTTTTTGATTTATTAGTTATATATTTAATGTAAAATAAAAAACCAATCGTATTTTATTCATTTGTGATTTTATAAATGTACAGACAAATCTTTGATATATATTCAATTTGCCATACTTCCGTGATAATAACAATCTTTCTAGAAAAGAAGAGTGCGTCATTAGTTCCAAAATAATTATAATTTGTTAGTAAATAGGCTTTTATAACATCCGATACAATTCACGCAGACACTATTTTGTTACACATAAGAATTTTGAGTGATAATCAATTGTGATTAAATAATCTGTTCCGCTAATGAAAACAAAAATTGAGATATTAACGGAAATGTACCTTTTGACCTGAATTCAGTCTGACTATTTTTGGAATGATTGAATGATTTTTATAAGGTCAACAAGAAATCCACATATTTTTGAAAAGAATATTCCAACAGAAAGTGCATGTTTACTCGACTCATTTTTTACGGGTTCTGCAAGGATTCGATAACGGTGGTAGTTTCAGCAAAAATAGTTTAACTACAAGTTAGAGATATTAACATTTCGTACAACTTTTGTTTAAACTAATTTTTCCATTATATTTACCGGTTATAAGAAAATGGCTATTAAAATTTGTTTTTATTATTTTAATATCTCTTCGACAGAATAACAAAATTCACTTAAATAATTGGGAATTTGACATTTAATATCTAGTGTTAGAAATATATTTAGTGTAAAAGTATTTCAAAGGTTAGAAAATATTATAAATTAGTAAAATAATATAAAGACGTATTTTAATATTCCTTTTATCTAAACAAAATACGTATAAAAAAGTTCTGTGCATTCCTGATATTCTCTGAATATCTTCGGTCATTTTCGGCCAACAGTTGACCATTTTTGTCTTGCTGATGTAAGTATTCATATTGGTGTCTCTTTGATTCTTAGGTTATATTAAACGGTTAACTTCAAGAGATATTTCTAAGTTGTTTTAAATTCGACGATCTCATCTTTGGAATCCATTGTCCATTTCCGTATCCATATAATTAAACGAATGAAATTCAGCAGATAAGTTGTTTATTAAAAGTAATGCAAGCGATTGAAATTTTGGAGCTATGCAGTATATTATACAACAGAAATTTAATACAAAGTATATCCTATGCGCACTTTTATCGTCGCTTCTGTTCGTCGTGGCATGGATTCAATCAGATTTCGATTAGCACACTCCGGTATTTTATTCGTTTTTTTTTAACTGCTATTCATAATTTTTCTAAATTTTGTACTCTGGTCTAAATACGGTGCACTGTTTTTCCTATGATATTCCACACATGTTCAATCGTTAAAATTCTAGAAAACGTCTTGGCCATGGAAGTGCTGGTATTGGTATGTGGCCAGTACTTTTATCGCACCATCTGTTCTTGTGTTGTCATACTGGCATACGGCTGCTGGATGACAATGAATATATGAAGCAATTCTCGTTACTACTTGATACTGTAAGAATGTACCCATTATACGTTTTACTTTCTTATACACAGTATAAGTAAGTCTTGCAATCATGAAAAATTTCGATCGGAAATATACATTTTGGCCTGCCCTGAATCGATTCCGACAATTTTTGGAATGACGTCCGTCTGTGTGTGTATGTCTGTCTCTCTCTCTCTCTCTGTGTGTGTGAGCATTCCACAGTCTAAACGATGCAAGGTAAAATAATGAAACTTTAAACAAAAGATTTGTATATGCCTGGCAACAATAAACCTCCTATTTTTGAAAAAAATATTCAAACTGGCAGTGCATGTTTACTCTAGTCATTTAGTGCGCCTTATACAAATACTCAAAAAAAAATTTGTAAGCCGCATAACTTTTTTAAAATTTTTTTTTCAGGCTTCAAAATAATGACTATTCAAATTTTTTCTTATTATATTTTTTTACATAAATCGTATCATATGCGCCTATCAATTGTTTAACAAAGAAACAAAATAGACTGGAGTTTATAATTATTCTATTCTTCTATTATGCCCGTAAGCATAGTCATTCGTTAACTGCTTAACCTAAGGTAATGTTAATCTTAGTTAAAAAAATTGCTATTATGAGTAGTGATTAAGGCGGTTTGGGCGACAGTCATTAGCGACTGGCGCCAGTGTGACCTTGGCATTCCAACAGAAATATGCAGAAATTTTCAAAAATTCTGACGTCATAAATAGTAGTGATTAAGGCGGTTTGGGCGACAGTCATTAGCGACTGGTGCCAGTGTGACCTTGGCATTCCAACAGAAATATGCAGAAATTTTCAAAAATTCTGACGTCATAAATTTGGAAATTTTTCCAACATTCTTATGTGCATGACTGTAAATAGAAAGTCCTTATATTAGTTGTATGCCCTAATGTTATAATTGTATATGAAACAAGGTAAGAGAAAGTGATTGAAATTCTAAACATTCATTCGAAATATTAATTACCTAACTCAAATGTAATTTTATGTTTAAATATCTAAAACGAATGAAAGTAATCCTATTGGATTATGAATACGTCCCTGTGTACTTATTAAACTGATTTCGCATGTCTTAACATAATAGAATCTATTACATGATTTTGCATTTTTAAGTGTATGTAAATTAGACAATTTAATACTGGTATTTATATTTGCGTGTAAACCTCTTATTTTATATTGGTATTTATATTTGTGTAAACGTCTTGAAGATTCCTACAGATTATATTCGAAAATGGGTAGTTCATTACCTGTATATACGTTGTACATAGGTTGTTTGAAAATAAGAATGTAATTAAATAAATTCCTAAAGTATGACGTACACGAGTTTAATATTTTGTTGTCGGTTATATTTAAACCTTGAAATTTTCGCCCGTGAACTTTCTAATTTCCGTGTATTGTATATATAAAGGAAAGTTATCGGGTCCATACTCATTAGTAATATACAAAGTGATAACTAGTATCAAGTAAGTTAATCTTTATTTAAATATTGTTACAATATCATGGTTGACTATAATGTATTGTTTATAGGAGTATAACATTTTCCTATGTATATATTTTAGAAATGGAACAAATTAACTCCGTTGGAAACATTGAAGATTTCAAACCAATTAAGAAAATACCTGAACTAGTCATCGGTCAAAAATATGAAATATATAATGTTAAACCTGTCTCCACCAAATTTGGTAGAAAAATCATCGTAGAATTAAATGACTCTGTGTTATTCTTACCGGTACGTTACGCAAAATTATCTGATGAAGAAGTGTCCGAAATGAATAACTGTATTAAAAAACAGAAGATGGCAATAGTTCACACAGGAACCAAAACCTGTGGCAGTGCTAAGGATGCTTTACTAATTGAGTTTGTAACAATATAAATAAATAAAACATTTTTAACTTATATAACTGATTTTGTATTATTATTATTATATTTTAAAAGAAAGTATTACATGTTATTGCATTTTAAAATAAAGTATATGTGTAAATACTGAACATTATTATTATTATTGTTATAGAATTTATGTTTATTCAAATATATTCTATTCGTAGAAGTTATTATTATCATTATTATTACATGATTTTTCCATTTAAAATGTATGTAATCTCGACTGGAATTCCGTAAATAAAGATTCAAAATTATTTCCAACATTATTAATATTATTATTATTATAGAATTTACCTTTTCAAATGTATTTTTGCTCATAGAAGTTTAAAGTTATTTTAAAATAGAAACTACCAAACTTACAGATGATAGAAACGAATATATTTCATTTTACAATTACAATATATACTCAAAATTCTGGGAATGGCAGTGAATCTCAAACTTTTATTTAAAGTTCAGGTTATGAGAAATCGTTTTATAAGACATGTCATCTTTTGGGACCTCTGGTGTATACCCTTTCTGCCAAATATCATTACGGAGAATTTTAATAGAAAGTTATATGGATACTAGTATATATATATATTATCCTCAAATTTAAGGGCTATATCAGAATTAGTTTGTGTATATCTAGTTAACAACAACAATGCCTGTCGTCAATATTAAGAGTGTACAAATTTTGCGAGGAAGCCGTCGTGTGCAAGTCACCAAGGAGATGTTGAGTGCATATACTCCGGAAACAAGGTAAACTAATATATTTATTTATTTAAAACTATCATCTGTTTAATTATTGCTGGTTTATAAATAATATATATATATATATATATTAATAATATTGTTATTATTATTATTATTAATTTAGAGTAACAAGGAATTATCGAGCTATTTCGCCAATCTTTATCGATAGCGATAGCGACATGGAAGCAGAAGACGTTAATGTAATACCCGACTGCAGTATAAATGACTTGGCGACCATCAGCAACGAGAAGGAGGAGGAAATGTTACGCGATATAGGAATCGATCTACCGGAACTAGCCATCACCGTCCTGAACGACCTGGAACGGACACCAGCGGCGATGGAAACACACATCACCGACACCGTCCTGGACGACCTGGAACGGACCATAACGGCGATGGAAACACACGACACTGACACCGATGCTACACACTGCTCGACGGAAAATAACGACGACGACGACGACGACGACAGTGATCATGCACAGGTATGTCCCGCAGAGGGTATCATAGATTACCGGGTTACCCCTAGAGGAGCTCCCCTGATGGAAGAAGCAGAAATAGGAGACGTAATGGAAGAGGAGATGATCCTGACAGAGGCAGATCTGCTTAAAATAGACGCCGCCTGTAACGAGCGGAAAATATTTGAATTGCCAGCGCATGGAGACGGTCCTCTGGTTTCCCGTACAACTCTAGATGTCTCTGCAAATCTCCAAGTAGTGGTCGGAATAAATCCCCATGGAGATTTTAAGCCGGAGATACGGATTGTTGCGGGAAATCAGAAGATAGTTGTCAAAGATTGTGCGGGCATAACAAATATTTTACAGCATATGGCGTCTAATTTAAAACAGAAACTGACCGGGAACGAGGTTCCTCAGAGATCGGAGGATATAACCGTGAATTACGTAGGTCGGCGTAAACTTAAACTTCTAGAATATCAAAATTATATTCTTCTTCATGAAGAAGATGTAATTTTGATACCAAAGTTCTTGATTTACGCCGATCTACTGAAGACGCGGTTAGAACCTTTAGTACCGGTCATACAGATTACATATAGGAAAGTGTTGCAAAATTGTGCGGTATCGGAAATAAGGACTGGTAGATTAGCCGATATAAAAAAAGAAATATTAAAGGAAAATTTGACGGAAACGGTGATACCTCTGTGGGACATGATCTCAAAATGGAAAAGAAAAATAAACCTGGACAAATTATATATTAAAAAAAAAATTATATTAAATAAAAATGTATTATTTGCATTTGATTATATAAATAAATAAATATATATATATATAAATAAATAATGTAAAATATAATAAATTGTTTCAATGAAAATTAAATTTTATTATAGTTTACCGAAAAATAACAGTCAAATAAACCCTTTACATATCTATCATTAACCACCTTATTATTATTTGTAAAGTTAAACATTTTAACAAAATCATGTAACGTATAGCCTTCAATTTTAAACAATAGAAATAGTAAACTGTAATGTCCACATACAGACGTAAATAAATCTTGCAATACAGTCGAATTATAAGTCCAGATATTAGTGTTTCTTCTTATGAAATTCAGATGATGATAATTCTGCGGTGGCCTTCCATACGAATCGAAATATTCTCCGAAACCGTTACGGTCAATATAAACGGCAACCCAGTGTGTTCCGGGTAGGGTATCGGGATCCGTGTTAATAACTACTGCACATGGATATTTAACTTTGTATGGTAGTTTATTGGCAGCATACACTCCATATTCTTGAACATGACGGAATCGGTTCCTGAGAATCGTCGCAATATATTCCGCATTCATCTTTACAATTAGTATTATACCAGTTTCTTAGATTCAGAACGTTCGAAATAGCACATATCTTGTATTTATGCGTGGATGGTATAACACACTTTGTAATAACACATTCGTTATGTGTTTGCAATTTTTCTAATGAGGGGCATTTGAGATCCGTTAAATCACAGATATCGTCACGTTGCAGTATTTGCGCAATAAACTTTTTCTTTTCCAACCCCTTCACAAACACGTCTTTTATGTCACACGTCACAATATCGTGTAATAAAGGTTGAAGATTTGCATATTCAACCCATCCGTTATCCCAGTCCAAACCATGATGTTTAGTTTGCAGCCAGTTATTTGTTGACCGCGTCTCAATATTTAATACGTGTTCCTCGTACGGTGGTTTAAACATAAAATGATGAAAAAATTCATTATCCAGTGTTATTATTGCTAACTCTTTAACTACGAATTCTTTATTATTTCCGTAGAAACCTTGTATATCTATTATTACACCCATTTCGTTTTAAGGTAGAAATTTAACTAATGTGAAAGTAAGAAGCTGTTTATATTTATACAACTCGTGTTAACCACCAAAATCCACTACCACATTCCGGTTCTTATCAATCTCGATAATATTATCAAATTCCGAATAAATAATACAGTTTACAGTTTCTGTAAGAGGGGAAGCAAAGGTAACTTCGAATCGTAACGATCCGTGACGGGTTAAATTCCAGTGTGACATACTATTCGCTGATAGATCCGGAGTTAAATCAAATGCAATTAAACAAAATCCTTCTGGATAGTCTTCTCTATTTATAGAATTTCCTTCATTTGAAAAATGAATACCGGTCCCTGAGAAAAGTGTATTGTACATTTGAATATATGTTTGTCGAGTCTTAAAACATGGCTGCAACGGTTTAGACGGAATTTGCTGACCATTTATACAAATTGATAAAAAATTCGTATTATAGTGTTGAAAATTGAATGGATTTGATTTATAGTCGCCATTGAATGATGTATTAGCGACAAAACCAAATACACATCGTTTCGGCAGTTGTCCAAGGAATATATTATCCAGAGATTTTCCCTGAACTCCCGCAGGTATAGTAATCGCTTTGCATTCAGCTCTTGTAATAGGGTACTTAGCCGTTGTCATTTCGAGAGTTTTATTGTGTGCTAATAAGACAGTAGGATTAATATTCATACGTCTCACCAGAAGTGTAGCTTCTGTTATTTGAACTTTATAATTGGATGCATCTGATAGCAGATTAAAACCATCCCTTGAACGTACGAGTCTAACTCGCATTTCTACACCATTGATTAGAAACTTTTCTTGGTTAAAAATGTCGACATGTAAATGACCTATCATATCAATATTCCTACTCTTTGCAGCGAATTTTTTACGTTTCTCATACCCTTTATTAGCATCTTCTTTGGTATCCATTTTACCAGCAGAATCAACATACCATAAGGACGATGTAAGATGGGAGGTTTTAGCATCACGTCCATAGTTGAGAAGTGTTTCAATATATGAACGATACGCGTACGTGTTGTTGGGAGGTGATACCAGTTTTTGATTTAGATAAATATCCACTTGACTGAATAACGAGTGAAGCCAATTATTTATAGGTGCTACATTATCACTATCATCCAGATCTTCATTAGTGTTCTTCACAATTTTTGCACTTAAATAGAGCATTGTTTGCGATAAATCTATATACTGATCTCCATGACCCGGGATAACAAACTCTATAGGACTGTCGTCTGTTAGAGATGATAACGGTTTATAGTTGAGCCACTGTCCATTTTCAATACTAGTTTGAGTCGGAGGCAATGCGAAAATGTCTAATTCTGATTTAACACATTCACACGACTGAGAGTGTAAAAACGCCATTTTAATTAAATATATCGCGAGTAGTTTTAGATTTGTTCTTTACACGTCTGTTAGATGGTCGTGAATGATTACGTTTCACTATTATTCGTTTCTTTTTATATCCAGACCCCGTAAACATCGTGTCAATTTTACTCTCTGCTTTGCGCTTTAAATTGTTTTTTGCCTCGGATAAACGATTTTTCAGGGCTTCTTTGATTGGTCGCTGCCCATGTAGATCTCCCAGAATATTTACACCTGTACTCACTGCTTCTCTACCTACAGCTCCTACACCTTTTCTGATCAAAGGCATGATACGTCTAAATAGACCACTAAAAAAGCTTCCTAAACCGTGACCTCGTTGAAATGATGCTCCTCTATAAACGACTGTACCCACTCCGGATCCTGCTTGATGGTTATAATAAGTTTGATATGGACAGATATGCATTTTAATTGTTTAATTTGCACTGTCTAAAATGAAGTATCACACACAATGTATCCGTTTGAAATGATACAGGATCTCCCGTGTGTGTTCTTATATCAATTTCCACGCGATCAAATTCGGTTCTCAAGATAGGAACATAGTGTGGCTTAGTATATATAACAGATTTATTTGCTCCATATATATAATCTTTCACATCTACTCTTACAATTCTTAATAAGGGGGCCATGACATCACCGACAAATTGTGGTTCAATCAAATCACAATAAATGAACAGTTGAGATGGAATTCCGACTAAAACGTTGTATCTATTTGTGCAACAGGAATATTAACTATATCGTCATCCGGATTGTATCCTAATTGCTGCATCAATCTGGGTGAAAGTTTTATGGAACTTATGTCGTTATCATATTGCGTTTCAATTCTCCCCAAGGCCGTATTATGTGTAAATGTTATATTATTTCTCTGAAGAACATCAATTGCATTAAGTTCACTCGTGATATCTAAAATAGCTGCATAACCTCCGGGCACCACGGCACCGTTCTCTTTTATCTCCAAAGGTAGAGGTTCGGAAAAACTGTCAGCCGAATATTCCTCATAGGTGTTCAGATCTTTGAATTTTGATACAAACACCTGATTCGAGCTATCGTTGACTGTATAAAAAGTCGAAGGATATTGAACTTCTGAGACGGCGACCTCCCACTCTCCACTCAATCGGATATTTCGTTGTAACAATGTGTAAAAACTTGTCGTTGTATTTCCTGGAAAATAGTCCATAGAACTATTGCTAAGCAGTGTTAAATAGAAATTCTTCATATTTTCTTTAATTCTGATGCTAGTATCCACGAGTTGAATTTATCACTATAACCTTTCCATTTAACAAGTGCCAACTTTCTGACACCTGTACCGCGCGTCTCTATTATTTTATCTATTTTATATACTGCATTTTCTTTTACATTAACCCGTTGCAGTTCCGATTCATAGAAGGTACCCTCAATAAGCTCGTTATTTAAAGCAGCAATTCTATACACGGGCGATGGTGTTCGTTTTAGTGCATGCGTTATTATAAAAATTTCATCAGACCAATTACTTTCATATCCCTTTGCAAACATGTGTTTTGCTTTAGAAATTCGCACAAAATGACCAGTTTTAAATTTTAATCTTACATTTTTGTCAGACTTATCTTTTCCATGCTGAGTTCTCCACACTTCTAACACATTACCGTCATTTACATCTTTAGGCGCTAATTTAATAGCCGAGTGTTTTGTACTATTGTATGCGTCAGTAAGCTGTGCTAATATGTCAACATAACGGTACGTGTTATTACGTGTGAAATAGCGGTACATTCTTGTTTTTAAAGTTCGATTTAACCTTTCAACAAGGCAAGCTTTTACATCAGGGTTATGGGTGACGTAATATTTCACATCATTTTCTGTTAAAAATTTTCGCACGAAGCTAGCAATAAACTCTGATCCCTTATCAGTCTGTATGTATATCGGTTTACGTTTACTTTCGTTGAATATTTTTTCGAATGCTTTTATGATAGTTGATGGTTTTTTATCAGGTATTGCTACCGTCCAGGCGAAACGGCTAAAAACATCGATGACGGTTAAAATGTGTTTCATTCCGTCATTAAATTTACTAAGACTCCTCATATCATTCAAATCTGCCTGGTATAAATCATGAATATTATTGACTTTATATTTATTTCGTAAAAACCGCTTTCTTAGAGGTTTGTGCAAAGTATAAGCATCCTGTGACGCTAACCATTTTTTTACACTTTTAGCATTATATTTTCCCTTTACAGCATTAATGAGATTCTGGGAACCCGTATATCCTGACGGGTTCGATGGATCGTAATAGATACGGGCTAGTTGTTTATTCATAATTCAGAATTTTAGTCTTTTCCAACTTCTACCGACTCCGAGGGAATCACCATCCGGTTGTTTAGGGGATTCTGAATCACTCTTTCGGTTAACCCCTGGAGTCCGGTACATGAAATTTCTTCGTCGTTGGTTGCCCACTAACTCGCCAGGTATATTAATTTTTTTTAACAGATAAGCAAACTCTGCCCACCCCGTAGGATTAATATTTTGTCGTGATCGTATAACGTCTCCTACTAAATCGGCGATATTTGAATCAGGAATAACTATACCATCTATTTGAACTAATCCTTTCTCATTCCACGAAATACCCACACCGTCGGCTTTCAGACGTTGAATTATACTGTTTGCTTTATCGTGGTATTTTTTTGGTAGCATGCTTAAAATATCTTTTGCATCATAAGGTTCTCGTTGGGGTTTTTCTTCTTCTTTTACTTTTTCAATCATCGCTTTTGACGTATCTTGCTGTTGGTCAATAATTGAAATTTGTACAGGTTGACGCTGCAGATCCTTGAAATGTAGGTATCTCTGTAACGTTTCCTGATACTGTATCCATTTCTCGCGATCAGATAATGTTTTAGAAGACATTATTCTTTTCATATCACCATCAAGTCCCGTAGTTATGTTATTATCATCATCATCGTTATTATTATTATTATTATTTTGTCGAAGTCTTTGTAGAGTCTCGGATGAAATAAGAACCATTTTCTTTGCATGTTCCATTACAGTTTTAATTTTTAAATAAACTACTAAGTACTCCGGTGATTAGAGGAGCTAATAAAAGAGGCAGAAATGCTCCACCAGATTGTATTAAAATTTTTTTTCTACCTTCCCAACCCCTTCCTCTTTGCACGAGTTTACGTAAAATATGCTTATGACGTGATAAACGCGATCGTTGATTTTTGTTTATAGAAACCTGGCCATGTAGAATATTATACACTATTTCACACAAGCAATGTATCTCTTTTTTATCGGCACTTTTCAATAAGGATACCCTATGAGACGGTTTAAGCTTATGCAATGCTCGCAGATAAGTGGCGTTGTTGATCACTGTTTTAGTCATTTTATGAAATAATCGGTGGTAAGTTTATATCGTTGTATTTATACTTTTTAACAGGCAGATAAACATACACTTGATTATCACGTGATACAGTTCTAAAACGGCACCAGTCCGGTGTAGATTGTTTGAGATCGAAAATTAAATAACCATATGGTTGAGAAGTAGCATCATTATATGCATCTTGAATAAACTTTGTGTTTTCCGGACATACTTGTAGGGATAAATGTTGAATTTGGGCTTTATCACGTGGGTTTTTAAAATAAACAATATAGTTGGCATTAAGTGAAATATCTCTCTGCCCCTTTCCCTGGTGAAACAGATTTTGCGTGAGAAAGAAAACCGACAAATTTTTATGATGGCTACCCTTCGTGAATATGTCCACAACTTGCCCATTACTCTCTCTCATTAGATCGTCGATGATAATAAGTTGAGGATTTACTCCGTCAAAGGTATCCATATCGGGTAACCCTTGTTGAAAATTTACGTCCGGAATACGGTCATATAACTTTTGCCACGTACCGTAGAACCAAGTAACTTGAGAAAAAACTGTATCACACATATTATGCATTTCTTTAAGAAAATTTACAACAAAATAAGACTTTCCGCATCCGGATGGTCCCGCAACTATTGTTGAAAAAGGATGTTGAAACTTAGGATGCATAGTAACAAAAACAAATGAGTAATGAGTAATATGTTTAACTGATCCCCTTTATATATCATATAAGTAAGGTAATAATTTTCGCTGTAATCTATTAAACAATTCTCTATCTGTCTCCCTCACTCAGTTTACATACAAATTAAATGTTACGTAGTTTAATTGAAAATCAAATAAATATCAATGCTTTTATACGCTCATACATATCGATCGGTATGCTGTTATGCAGACATGCAAACATGCATACACGCACACACGCACACACGCACACACGCACACACGCACACACGCATACACGCATACATGTATACGCGAATCACACTTATATATTGAGAAAAAACAAAAATTATTAATAAAGTAATTAGTATATTTTTTTAAAAAAATCAAAAAAGAAAAATAAAAAAATAAAAAAAAAAAAACCATAAAATATAATAAATATATAGTATGGAAAAAAAAAAAAAAACAACAACAGTGACAATAATATCAATAACAACAAAAACAACGATAAGAACAGTAACAACAAAAACAAAAACAAAAACAAAAACAAGAACAATAGCATCAATAAAAACATCAACAATAAACAAATACATAATATAATTTACAATAATAATATTTTAAAACAAAGGCATAACAAATTATTATTATTATTATAGTTTACGACGTTTATAACCGTACGGTAACGATACACAGTTATCGATTAGACGGCGCTTCATAAACTTAATATTAAAAGTTTTAGTTTCTAATCGCGTTACTACACTATGATTTTTTGTAATCCGTATAGCTCTGGATGATAGTACTGGCGGTGGATATGTCTCGGGATCATCATTTAACACCATACTCTTAAGACAATCGAAATTAACGATTTTCGAGTTTACATAATTCAAAGTGAACCCCTTCACTTTGCATATCTGTACAATCTGCCCCGTCGCCGTACTGAAAACTTTGTATGCATAGTTTTTTGGTCCTCCTGACACGAACTCGGTGATGTAGCTTCCTGGACCGTAACCGCTTAGTTCATCCGTTAAATTTCCTAAGAAATTTCCTACGCATGGTTCATACTGACCAGGAAGATGTGTATATATTATCGAGTCCGTGTCGTAGTAAAGTACGCGTTGATCTAATGCATGTAAATATTCATGCAAACAAAGTCGAGCTTGGGCAGTTGTATAGGCGGCAATCACGACGTTAACAGTTTTTAACTGCTCAGCGGATTCACTTTGGTGTTCCCAGTTGACATAGGCAATCAGTTCTCCAGCAGGGATGATTTGGTTGACGGTTACTGAAGGATCTGCTAACAGTTGAAATAACTCTTCAGCAGTTGACACGATCGTAGTTTGTGGTCTATTTTCGGCTTGTGCAAATTTTCCTATTTGAAAAAAAAATTATATTTCGGTTTTTAAAATTGTATATGTATTTTTTTTTTTTTTTTTTTTTATTTACCCCAAAATGAATTAAGCATCAACTTGGCGAGCGACCTTTTTCCGGCATTTTTCTTAATTTCGGCACGATCCATCAATATGCCTTCCTGATGGTTGTACTTCGAAATGTAGACATCTTTCGTTTCGTCATCGATGCACTCTACAGGATACCCGGATGCTTCTTGTTTCATTTTGAGGAAGTTATCGATGTACTTGACAAACAGACCGCCTGTATTAGTCTGTTTGTCAAACCTCGTAACCTCGTATTGCCATATTTCATGTACAGTTATGATTCTATACCCTAACTGTACAGCACGGCGTACCTCGTCAACAACCCATGTCCCGATGAACTGTCTTTGTGCGATGGTGTGAGTACACTCACTTTGTACTAAGTCGTCACAGCATGTACGACATAAGGCAAACATTAATTTATTGTGTACTTTACGTGGTAAAACTGGATGAAACAAGTCGGTAGGCGGAAGAATGGTGCATTTTATAAGACCTTCGACCTTGTCTATATTGTTCGCAGGACCTAACACTTCTTGACAATCTGTGCCAACGAGAACTTTCGGATGACCCACTGGAAATTTACCGTATTTACAGACGTACGGATAAAGCGAACATACATCCACATACTTAATTTTTTCATCTCCCTTCACCTGTCTGTAAAGAGATACATTTCCTGTACGCCCTCCGAAAAAAGCTTCGCGGGCACGCAGTGGTAAGTAATTAAGCAAGAAGTGGTTATCTAAAACGTTTTTCAAATCTTTATCTAGCTTTAATTTCGCATTAAATTCACATTCCCAAATAACAACGACATTATAGCCTAGGGTACGCAGCTTAAGTACCTTTTCATTTGTTCTTTGGAACCGTGCATTTAAACTTTCTTTAGTAGTTGTATATAAAGAATTATCGCGATTAGTACGGTAACATAGGTCACAGCCATGCCAAAAACACCCGAAAAATTCGAAAACAAGTTTCTCTAACGCGTAGTATCCATCTATTTTTAACCCCGTTCCCAGAATAACTTCTTTACCGCGTCCCACATGCTCAATACGTATACCTCGCGCCAACTCCTCGCTAATTAACCACTGCAATGCGACTTTAGAGTGGTTCTCGCTAAGTCTATACCCGTTTCGCGGAATTATGCCAATTGTGTTAGGTTGTAAATATTCACGTCGGAATACGCGATTACACGCCGATGCTATGGTTACCGCCTCTGTAAAGGGGCAAACGTTACAATCGGTAATAAACGTGGTTCTGAACTTTTCGCATGCACGGCGAAGAATATTTACGTCCGAAATACAATATTCGACTATTTCTCTTGCCATACAAAATACATCATTTTCCGCCTTTTGTTTTTGATACCATCCTAGAAATGCTGCACGTGCATCTACACCCATAGTATCTGCTCCGTAAAACTCTATAGAAGGTAAAGGACCTTCATAGAATTCGTTAGCCTTTGTGTTTAAATAGTGAGGGAAATAACCTTTTTTAACGCAATCAGGTAAATCGAAAGCTTTAGAGAGTGATGCTAAAGGCATGGGTAGATAATTGATAGAATCTATGAATCTAATTTTATTATTTAACTCCATAAGTAGGATTTTAGATCCATTTAAAATTAAACGTGGTTTCATATTCATATTTTCTGTTATGTATTTTAATATGAATTGCGCATCAAAACTCTTAGCATTGTGTGCAATGCATGCAATAGTGGAGAAAGATGTGCGCGGTAATAAAACGTATTCTATGAAACTAGCAAGCGCGTTTTTTTTAAATATATGCTGACGAATACCGCATACTTTACACATGATGTTAACATCCTCACTATCACGGCAACCCGCACATGTTTGCTGCGCGACACAGAGATTCACCTCATGTTCATGGTCTTTACCCAATTCGCGCTCTTGACGAGTCTCAAAGTCATAAAAAATAAATAAATCGTTCTTTCCTTCTAGTCTCTTTTTGTCCTTTTTAATATAACACTGGTGTCCTGCCACTTTATAACTATCGCATAACACACAAAATGTTTCTCCACATGTATGGATACGATTGTCTGCGCTATTATATATTTTAAAACATTTACTACACATGTGAACTTTTTTACATAGGGATTTTTTGTGACTATCAAAGCATTGTTGTCCACGAAATTTTCTATTACAGTCCGCACAATAAACATTAACGGTACCTACATCACACGGGGGTACCCTGCGACATGCGGGACATGTGTTAGCACACCGATGAGCACCAATCAGGTTGTAGGGCTGATGACATGGTTCACAGAAATAACTGCTGGAGAACGCTGCCGTTAAACTTTTAATTACACAGAAATGATTTTGGCTATGTAACAAATTAAGCCGTGGTAAATCTCCTCCGCGTCGTCCATCGAATAAAACGCTACCTCGTCCATTAAATTCGTACACAACGATATTATATGCTGAATAGTAACGCTGAAACTCAATTATTTCTTCGATACCCGCCCCGCCCATTGGAATGGTTACGCGTGCATTATTTAATAATTCGCGTGCTTTGGATCGTTGTATGTTGTTGCGATCCGCGGAAATTGCCTTAAAATTCGGATCTTTATCCACCCATGCCTGTGCAACCACTAATGCTCGCGCTAGGCATAAGTTATCCGTATTTTTTATTTCTACAATACCGTATTTACGACGACACAGGTCAGCATATTTCATCCCATGCCCTATCCTACGGTTCCCGCGGCCTATAGGCATCGAAACTCGCGATATGTTTATTTCGAGAGCGCCGTCTGAAAATATTTCAGCATTGCTTTGTAGAATATTACTTATCATGTCCCAGATAACGTCCACATGAAATTGGTCAGCTCGACGATAGCTGATCCAGGCCGGTCCATTAGATAAACGTGGAGTATTTAAAGTCATGCCTACAAAATCGTGAGCGGGGGTATCACGAATTATATACTCCACTATGGACGACATGCTATCTTTGAACCACGCAATAGGATTCATGTCTCTAGGAGGATCGATCATCTTTATAATTATCTGACGCCCGACGATGTTAAATCTTTTAACCACATTTTCTTGCTCAGAGACAATACGAAAACGTGGTTGACCATTTCCAATTTGCACTGAGGATGCGGGTAGATACGGTGCACCTGTAAGATGCATAATCGAATTTAAATTTTCTCATAATTCGAGCTCATTATCTAATTAAATACTAGTACATACCAGAGGATGCAGGCTCGTTCAATACGGTTTCAAAATCAATATCATCATCACTAGACTGAATCGTGGACTTTAAAGAATCGTTACATATTTTAAATAAAATGTCGTAATCATCTTCATTAAATTTAATTATGTCATCGATCGGGTTAACAATCGATTCTGTTTCATTTATCTGTAACAAGTCATCACATATATATATTGTTATATTGTATATTATTATTATTATTATTATTATTAATAACTGTACTCATTATTACCTGTATAGGACGAGGGGCTGTATCAATTGAAGTTGATTGATCTGCAATTTCTTCTTCTTCTCTATCCAAAGATTGCACCATATCACTGCATATTTTAAACAAACTAGCGTAATCTTCACTCTCTGCTATTTTTATAACATCATCGAAACTTAAACTCAAATTCACCTTATTTACTTCACTATTGAACGCCATTTTATAACAATGTAAATGCAAGAAGAACTCAAGACATAAACTAAGCAAAGTATACTAAACACCCTTATATAAACCAATGCCAAATAGTTTAACTAAAATTCCTAAACAGCTTTCTAAATTTCCTCATTACAGGTAACGATGGTAGAAAGGGCTATATACCAGTGGACTCGCATAAGTTACACGTTTTATGAAATCGTATTATAGCATAAATGTATAGTAGAAGTTTTGGATTCACTAATTCCAAAATACCGTTGTCTAATGAAATATAATATTTCTAAGTACTGTTTATTAGCTAATAGCATGGCCAATTTCTGACGTCATAATTTTTGATGCTACCTTTTATGGAATTTTTAAGCGCACGTAATACTTTCTTTAAAGTATAATAATAATAATAATAACAAGACATACAAAATCAGTTATATAAGTAATAATGCTTTATTTATTTATTTATATTGTTACAAACTCGAATAGTAAATATGTAAAGACCTTATACCTGAAGTCACTTATTTATAATCTCTTAATCTTTTCTAGTTTACTCATACAGTTAACGAACATACGTCATACTTTAAGAATTTATTTAATTACATTCTTATTTTCAAACGGTCAATATACAACATATATACAGGTAATGAACTACCCATTTTCGATTATAATCTGTAGGAACTTTTGAGACGTTTACACACAAATATAAATACCAATATAAATAATACGTTTACACACGAATATAAATACCAGTATAAAATTGTCATATTTACATACATTTTAAATGCAAAATCATATAGTAGATTCTATTATGTTAAGACATACGAAATCAGTTTAATAAGTACACAGGGAAATATTCATAATCCAATAGGGTTACATTCATTCGTATAAGATATTTGAACACAAAATACAAACATAAAATTACACCTGAGTTAGGTAATTAATATTTCGAATGAATGTTTAGAATTTCAATCACTTTCTCTTACCTTGTTTCATATACAATTATAACATTAGGGCATACAACTAATATAAGGACTTTCTATTTACAGTCATGCACATAAGAATGTTGGAAAAATTTCCAAATTTATGACGTCAGAATTTTTGAAAATTTCTGCATATTTCTGTTGGAATGCCAAGGTCACACTGGCGCCAGTCGCTAATGACTGTCGCCCAAACCGCCTTAATCACTACTATTATGGTATACATAATAAAAGTTAACGTGTAACCTTAACTTAAACTGGCTTAACCTCAAGATAATTTAACTCATCGATTTTGCTTGGTTGAAGAACATTACCAAAATTTCTGACGAGAAATCATATGTTGTCGCGATATTTTTTTGGTCTACTTGTGTTATTTATCAAAGAAACAAAGGTCATACATAAATTTTCTGACCGTTTTTCTAAAAAAATTAAATTTTGTAACAACTAGCCACTCCTTCCCCTTCCATAAAAAGAAATTTACTAACAGAATCACCATAATCGTTTTTTATTATATGGATGACTATTTATAATCTAGTAAATACTTTTTTATTACCATGCACATTCCTTGAACGATTCGTATAGCCACATGATATGGACTGAGCCATGCTGCTGGTACCAGTATAGCAACAACACCCGTGCCTAGAACTGCATAACCAAACAGCGTTTCGGCTCCGGCACGTGCAGCAATCCGGCTCGCAATTAATGGGGACGTCAAAGTACCCCACATGAAGGCTTCACGTAGAACCGAATCAGTTTCATCAGTTCTTGTAATTGGTATCTGGTGAATATCAGAGTATTTTACATGATTTATAAAATTAAAACATCACAAAACATAGCATGAAAATTGTTGAAATTTACGTTCAGAAACCGCATAATAAAATAATCAAACTTTGTTTTACAGGCAAATACAATTATTCATAAGTAAATAAAACATTGGTGCTGCACAGGATTTTCTTATGGAAAGTTTGAATATCAGTTAAGATAGGAAGGATAATAATGTTTCAGGCTATTTAATTAAATAATATATATCAACAATTATTATGAAGACATATATATATATATATATATATATATATATATATATATATATATATATATATATATACATATATATATATATATATATATATATTATTAAGCTCATAACATTTGTTATCTTCCACAATTGATGTCAAAAAATAATTATTAAATGCTGAAGGATACATTTTTACTTTCTTATACGCAGTATTGTAAACCTGAAAAATGTCGATCTCGAGATTTTAACGGAAATATATCTTTTGACCTTCCCTGAAATGAGTCTGACCATTTTTGAGATGACGTCTGTCTCTGTGTGTGTGTATATGTGTGCGCTTTACAGCCTAAACGGTAGAAGCTTAATATTGTAGTGCTACTCCCGCACTAAAAGTGGCTACTATAATTCCAACCCTGGAAGATGTCATACTCTATGCCACGACAAAGTAAGTTTTCGTCGCTGCCACCAACGGGCTGGTGGGTCCGTGCCGTATTATTGCACATAGGGTTTTGTTCGGTGGCTTGTTTTGAGTACAAAATCTGCACATAAGTTTTACTACACTCTCTTCTACACTTATCTCATATGTCGATATACCCTGCAATCTGGAACGGTGTTAATCCAAGTACGAAGGCACCACTGGTCAGTTCGGTAATTCATAAACACGAAAAGTTGCCAGCATGGCATTCCAGGGGATAGAAAAGCTGCGAGGCGCAGACAACTGGAATTTAAGGAAGTTCGTGATCAGGAACCTTTTGCGAGGAACTGAGAATGCATACGAGGTATATACTGGAGAAATCACGAAACAGGAAGCACTAGCAGCAGAAGCCAACGCAGAGGTAGTACGGGACAACGAGGTCAACGTATCAATTAGGGATTCACTCCAAATGTGGCACGAGTGGATGGGACAACAGAATAAGCGTCAAGTTTCGAAAATCCTACAGCAAAATGGCATCGAGGTAAGCAAGAACAATGAGTTTTACAGTGCATGCGTCGAAAGCAAGCAGCACAGGGCAACTTTCCACTCAAGACAACAGCGAGCGACGAGTTGTGCAGACGTTATGCACGCTGACTTATGCGGTCCGATGGAAGCTGCGTCACTCGGAGGGGCTAAGTATTTTGCATGTTTCACGTGCGATTACTCCAGGATGCGATTCGTCTATTTCTTGAAAGAAAAATCTGAGACTTCAGATAAGATTAGGGACATGCTACAGGTCATCAAAAATAGCTACGGACAATCTGTTTATTCACTGCAATGTGATGGTGGATTGGAATTCGACAACACCATAGTGAAGAAACTTCTAAGTTCGAACGGCACCAGACTTGTTATCACGAATCCTTATACTCCCGAGCAGAACGGCTGTGCAAAACGAACAAATAAAACTGTTGTGGACTTGCGAAGGATTTACCAAAGTCATTCTGGGCTGAAGTAGTTAATACTGCTGTGTTTGTGCTAAATCGAGTTGTTCCCAGGAACGTTGAGAATAAAACGCCATACGAGTTGTTTACAGGTCAAACTGGGCGCTTAGAGAAGTTACACGTCTTCGGTAGCAAATGTTTTATCCATGTTCCGAAACAGCTTTGGAAGAAGTGGGATTCCAAGGGTCAGAAAAGCACGTTTGTCAGGTACCAGTCGGATATCGATGGGTTCCGAATTTGGGTGCAATCTGGAAATCGGGTTGTTCAAAGCAAAAAATGTCGTCTTCACGCTGGAGCGAGCTGGGAGAACCCAGGCATTGTTTCCATCTGATGTCGACGACAAGTCTGATAAAAGTTCCCAATTTGACATAGTTTAACTGGAGGTGGACGACATAGACGAATTCATCGTTGCAACCAGTGGCCCTCCATCAGGGAGAGTACTTCGGAACCGGACAATACTAAAACCACCTGATCGCCTGATCGAAACTATGGTCTTTGCAATGAGCGATTAAAAAAGTTTCCAGGAAGCGATAGCATCAACGGAACCAAAACAATGGAAAACGGCCATGAAGAAAGAGATGCAGTTTTTATATTTCAAACATCTGCAGTGTCATGCACCGAACTTTCTTATACGCATTTGGGATAAACCACATCGTAGTTTCATTATTTATCTAAATTATAATATTTGTTCTAATCTTTAGATCGCTTTTATACTAACAAGGGGATGCCACGTAGTTGGGGTCACCGATTTGGCTGAAATTTTGCCAGATAGTTAAGAAAAAAAAAAAACAAATTATACCGTTTTATGCACTTCTCAAGAAATATCGAGAAAATCGCGTTCAAAGTTTTCACATCATGTTTTGTATTAAAAACATCTGCAGTGTCATGCACCGAACTTTCTTATACGCATATGGGTTAAACCACATCGTAGTTACATTATTTTTCTAATTTATAATATTTGTTCTAACCTTTAAATCGCTTTTACACTAAATGTATTTCTTAGAATAAATATTAAATGTCAAACTTCAAATTATATAAGTCTATTTTGTTAAACAATTGACAGGCGCAGATGATACGATTTATGTAACAATATATATAATAAGCAGAAATTTATTTTGAAACCAGTACTTTTTTTAGAAAAAAGATTCAAACAAAAGTTGTGCTAAATATAAATATCATTAATTTTTGTTCACAAAAATTTTCTGTAACTGTAACCATTTTTCAGTAATTGCAGAAACTGCAAAACATGACTAGAGTAAAAATGCACTTCCGGTCGGAATATTGTTTTCAAAAATAGGACGTTTTTGTGCCAGGCACATACAAATCTTAAGTTTAAAATTTCATAATTTTCCCTTTTGCCGTTTGGGCTGTAGAGTGCTCACACACACACAGACGGAATCATTCCAAAAATAGTTGAAATCGATTCAGGGAAGGTCAAAACGTATATTTCCGTTAAAATCTCGAGTTCGAAATTTTTCATGATTACAATACTTACTTATACTGCGTATAAGAAAGTAAAAATTGATCCTATTCTAAGCGGCGGCATTGCGCCGTGGATAGGAAGATGGCCTCACACTCAGAACATAAGCACACACGCCGCTATCAAACTCAGCCCTAACACACCTACACACTACCCTGCAAATGGAAGTACACCATCCATAAAAGACATCATCTTAAACAAAAACGTCCAAAACATCACTCACCCCATTTCACTTCCCGAGCTTAACTCAGATCATAATCCCATCATATTTCACTTAAACAACCGCAACACTGAATACACTTCCAAAACCATCACATCATACAAACACACAAACTGGGCGCTCTTCCGAAACACACTCGACACGATCATCCCCATAAACAATCAAATACACACAACACAAGACATAAACACACAAATAGAGCGATTCACACACGCTATAAATATAGCAAAACAAAAACACACGCTACAAATCAAAATAAATCCTCACAAACTTACACTCCCACCACATATAACACAATTAATTCAACAACGCAACCACACCAGAAGACTATGGCAAAGGACACACATACACACATACAAAACACAGTCAACTTTATTTAACACACAAATCAAACATCAAATAAAAACAAATAAAAACAGTACTTGGTCCCTTAAACTAACCGCCCTCAACCCCAACGATAACTCCCTCTGAAAGCTGACAAAAACACTTAAAAAAGCGTATACCACTATACCAACACTAACACATAACAATAACACAGCAATCACACACGAACAAAAATTAGAAATGATTGCAAACACCTTTGAGCAAATACACGTAACACACACCCCAAATACACCCACACAAGATAAAATCACACAAGACACACTACAATACTTAAACACCTCGCACCACACTGACGCTAAAACGCTTGCCAGACTCCTTACCACCCCATCCGAAGTAACCAAACTAATCAGAACCCTACCCAACCGAAAAACTCCTGGCCCAGACCTAATAGAAAACCTTATCCTTAAAAACCTGTCAAGGAAATCCATTATCCAACTCCATTACATAATTAACGCCATCATAAAACTGAACCACTACCCAGCTGCCATAAAAATTTCTACAGTCCACCCAATCCTGAAACCGAGTAAAGATCCCCACCTACCTACGAGCTACCGCCCCATCAGCCTTTTAAATACCCTATCCAAGATCACCGAAAAAAATTATCCTTTCCCCAGTCGACGATATCGACACAAGACTACATCTCACACGTGACCACCAGTTTGGCTTTCGAGCCAGACATTGCACGGTGCATCAGGTGTGCAGAATAGCAACCGATATTGCGACTCAAACATAAAATCACGATCATGACCCTACTGGACATAGAAAAAGCCTTCGACACGGTTTGGACAGTAAAGCTCATGGCCAAAGTCATATCCTTCCAATTCCCTCCCACATTAAGCAAACTAATATTCTCATACTTCTCAAACCGATCCTTCTCAACCAAAATTAACTCCTTACATTCAACCCCTACGCCCGTAGTTGCAAGAATTCCCCAAAGCAGCGTCTTTGGTACCAAACTCTTCAACTTATACATTAGTGACATCCCCACCTTCCCGAACATTCGCATAGCACAATACGCAGACGATAACGCAATCTACACTCACTCTTTCAACGCACAAATAGCTACAAAACAAACACAAATAAACATAAACATCATAGAACAATATTAGAAAAAATGGAAAACAAACATAAAGACAAACAAAACCGAAACCATAGTCTTCACACGTAAATTCTCAAACAATAACACATAACACTAATACGCACAACTACACCGCACACTATTAACACACACGCGCACTACATTACACAAAAACAAAACGTATTCTCACACACAAAAAATTTGTTCATCCATCACCAACAAACGTGTATTTATTTTAAATTAGTTAAGTTAGTTGCTAAGTTTTAACTAAATTATTTTTTTCAATAAATTTAAGTGGGTTTTTTGATACCTCCTTTACCACAAAACACAATCCTAACACTCAATGTAAAATAAAAATTTATAACATATACAATAACTCAATGTTCAAGCGCACAACGCATTAACACACATACCCAGATATACACTCCCCAGGTGAGTAGGAGCTTTGGCAAAAACCAACCATGTTGTCCGCACATTAGTATTTAAGTGTTAATGTAATATAATTAAAGAAATAAAATTGAAAATAAAAATGAATGATGGCGTACGGGCAGAGTGGTCCCCACTCCGAAGGCTTTTTTCTTTCTCTGTATGACTTTTTTTTTTATTGTAAATAAAATATATCATAAAAGTGATTAAAACATAAAAGTTTCCTGCAATGAGAGCAGCATATTTGCACAATTAATCAATTCATCAGGAATTACAGAAAAACCGATGTTTTCTATCTCCATATTCATTTTGATGAAAATATAATTTTAAAATGTAGGTATTGCCTGCACGTAGCGAGGAAGAACTTATTATGGTGGCGTTTTACTTTGTATTATTTTGTTTATAGTGGCGCTTCAGACTACACAAATTTAATAAAAGAGAATAAAAACTGCGGGAATAATTAAATTTAAAATATTTTCTATTATATAAATTTTACAAATATTTAAAAAAATATTATAAAATTTATTAAATCTTATATTTTGTGTGCAAAAAAAATTTATACAGGAGAAAAAAAGGACGGAGTGGGGACTCGAACTCCCAACTCCCAAGCTCCTACTCACAAGGGGAGTGTATATCCGTGTATGTGTGTTATTGTGTTGTGCGTTTGAACATTGTGTAATTGTGAACCATTGAACTCGTACGCCAGCTCGCCATCCACCGCTATGCTGCCGCTTGGAATAGCATCATTATTTTTTATACAAAGCATGATGTGAAAACTTTGAACGCGATTTTCTCGAACTTTCTTGAGAAGTGCATAAAACGGCCAAATTTGTATTTTTTTTTTTGCGTCACCTACCATCTGACAAAATTTCAGCCAAATCGGTGACCCCAACTACGTGGCGTCCCCTTGTAAGTATATTTCTTTGCATAAATATAAAATGTCAAAATTCAAATTATTTATGTCTATTTTGTTTTTTTTGATAAACAATTGACAGGCGCAGATGATTCGATTTATGTAAAATTAAATATAATAAGAAGAAATATCAAGAGCCATTTTCTTGTATATACACACACAGACGGACGTTATTCCAAAACTAGTCGGAATTGATTCAGGGAAGGTCAAAACGTATATTTTCGTTGAAATCTCGAGATCGAAATTTTTCATGTTTACAATAATAACTTATACTGCGTATAAGAAAGTATAAATATTACACAAACACTTTTGTACAACGTACGGCGAACTAAAACTTTGCAAAGTTTGATCGATAATACATTGAACAACCCATAACAAATACATTTTTACAATAATTTACATATACACGAATTTTTAAAAATTCAATATTTGTATATGAATTTTACTTTCTTGTACGCAGTATAAGTAAGTATTGTTATCAAAATAATGAAATTATAAACTTAAGATTTGTATGTGCCTTGCAAGAAAATCTTTCATTTTTGAAGAAAATATACAAACCAAAAGTGCCTGTTTACTCTAGTCCTTTTTTACGGTTTATGCGTTTGCTCAAAAATGGGACCGGTAACAAGAAAATGACGATTAAAATTTGTTCTTATTATAATTATTTTCACATTATTCGTATCAACTGTGCCTGTCAATTGTTTAATACAAAAACAAAACATTTAAATAATTTGGAGTTTGACATTTAATATTTATTCTAAAAAATAAGTTAGTAAAAAGGGTTGCAAAGGTATGTAAAATATTAGAAATTAGAAAAATAGTGTAAATTTTATATGATCTAATCCAAAAGCGTATGAAAAAGTACGGTGCATGATACGGCAGATGTTTTATTTTCTTATTCGCAGTATAAGTAAGTATTGTAATCATGAAAAATGTTGATCTCGAGATTTTAACGGAAATATACGTTTTGACCTTCCTTGAAACGATTCCGACTAGTTTTGGAATGACGTCCGTCTGTGTGTGTCTGTCTGTATTCGTGCGTGTGTTTGAGCGTTCAACCGTATAGGGTTGAAGGTAAAATTATGTAACTTCAAACTTAAGATTTGTATATTTCTAGAGATAAAACCTCTTATTTTTTGTGTGTGTGTGTGAGTGTGTGTGTGTGTGTGGGTGTGTGAGCGCTCTACAGCCTAGACGGTTGAAGGTAAAATTATGAAACTTCAAACTTAAGATTTGTATTTCTCTAGGCAGAAAACCTTTTATTTTTTAAAAGAATATTCAAACCGAAAGTGCAAAGTCATTATTTACGGTTCCTGCAAATACTCAAAAATGGTTGCACTTACAGAAAAATTTTTGGGATACAAATTATAGATATTAGCATTTTGTGCAACCTTTATTTGAACTTTTTTTTCAAAAAAGGTTCCGGAAAAAATTGAAATTTGTTCTTATTAAAATTATTTTCACATAAATCGTATCAACTATGCCTGTCAATTATGTACTAGGAAAACAAAAAACTTAAATAATTTGGAGTTTGACATTTAATAGTTATTATAAGAAATAACTTAGTGAAAAGGGGTTCCAAAGGTTAGTAAAATATAAAAAAATTAGAAAAATAGTGTAAATATGATATGATCTAACCCAAAAAAAAAAGCGTATGAGAAAGTTCGGTGCATAACACTGCAGATGTTTTAACTTCTAAGAAGGAACAAAGCGATGCGCCATAGATATATTATACGAAATAAGTAATATTGTTATCAAGAAAATATTGTGCTCGAGATTTTAACGTAGATAACCTCTCATAATTCATTAACATCTGACTGGTGAACAAACGAGTATGTGTATGCGCGCGCGCGTGTGTGAAATATCCGAAACGGTTGCATTTACAGTAAATTAATTTACATTCTAATCAAATATTTGAATATTTAACACAACATGTATATATATTATTTTTAAAAACTGTGCCATTAACAAAAAGGTTATAATGTTGATGATTATGAGATCATCATTTCATTTACATAATTTATGAGATACAACATAACGCAAATTATGTGGGTCGTTCAATTAGGTAACTTTTTATTGAAAACATAATATGAAGTTCACACAAGATATTCAGTATTATTGTTACATTAAGATCGTACAACGGTTCAAGCACACTGACATAATATTATAATTAGCAAGCGTTTATAACTTATCTAGTTGTAGCATAATATTTAGAAAGGTCAGCATTTAGTGGATCTTAACTGGCCTCTCTATGGTTATGGTTTTCTTGTTTTATGATCTGCCATGAACAATATATATATATGAATGATGTTTTATTCGATAACTTATTATAAATCGTCCTCGTTCTTGACTATTCTTATAAAATGGTAATCACTAATACATGGTACATACGTGTTTCTATTTATCGAATAAGAAAAACTTATCGATAATATTCTGGATCATTTAATATAGAAAACTAACTAACACCTACACATTTAATAAATCTTTCTTTGAACGATAAAATTATACTAACCTCGATATGTGGTATAGATAGAACCACATGAACCTGTTGCACTGATTCATTTTTATCATTTGGTTGGCAATATCTAGTTATATAACTTGTGTTTTCTACGTACTCGGCAAATTCTGCGGCCGATATTGATGAAGGGTTGTTGGCATGTAGTGCTACAGAAGCACTTTGCTCAACAATTCCACATAACACAAATCCAGTTATAACAAATACAGTTAATAGGAGTCGGGAACCAATTTTATCTAGAAACGAAAAAGTATCATGACACATATTTTGTGGAACGTAGGTACATAAATGTAGGACGTACAGATTCAAATAATAAATAAAGAAGTACGTCATAATGGTGTCTGACGAGATTAAGGGGAAGTAACACTCTGAAGGTCAAAAAAATAGGCTATTTTCGCGAATTTTTGTGAGCCACAGAAATTTAAGTAAATTACTATCTTTTTTACATTGTATTAAATACATCCTTATTTGAATATTCAATTATTTTGAAACATTAGTACAAAACATCTGCAGTGTCATGCACCAAACTTTCTTATACGCATATGGGTTAAACCATATCGTAGTTACATTATTTTTCTAATTTATAATTTTAGTTCTAATCTCTAGATCGCTTTTACAGTAAATATATTTCTTAGAATAAATATAAAATGTCAAAATTCAAATTATTTAAGTCTATTTTGTTAAGCAATTGACAGGCGCAGATGATACGATTTTTGTAAAAATATATATATAATAAGCAAAAATTTATTTTGAAAAATATATTCAAACAAAAGTTGTGCTAAATAGAAATACCTTTCATTTTTGCTCATGCAATTTTTCTGTAACTGTAACCATTTTTGAGTAATTGCAAAAAATGGCTAGTGTAAACTGGCACTTCTGCTTTGAATATTTTTTTCAAAAATAGGAGGTGCACACTACAGGCATATGAAAATCTTAAGTTTAAAATTTCGTAATTTTAGCTTCAACCGTTCAGGCTGTAGAGAACATACACGCACACACACACACACACACACACGCACACACAAAGTAAAAATTGCGACCGCTAAAACCCCCAAGCCATGACCATGTCCGAAAATCATAGCTGCTGCGTAGATAGGCTGGAGCGCTCAATTCTCATCCAAAAACAATTTTCTTCTTTTGTACTTGTTAAGTAAGTCTTAACTTAGGGATCACCTGGCCGGATTTTAAAAAAATAGATTTTTCGCTAATTTATACTCATTTGAAAAAAAGTTGCAAATCATGCAAATATTTTGTACTTTTTTTGGTCTCTAAAATAAAGTTACACTTCCATCTTTAAAAACCTGGTTCTAAAGGGTGCAAAAAACACATTTAATTAAAAAAAAATTGATTTTTTTACTTTCTTATACGCAGTATAAGTAAGTATTGTAATCATGAAAAATTTCAATCTCGAGATTTCAACGGAAATATACGTTTTGACCTTCCCTGAATCGATTCCAACTATTTTTGGAATGACGTCTGTCTGTGTGTGTGTGTGTGTGTGGATAGTTCACCTTGGGTAACAGAAGTATTTGGGGACCACTGGAAACGATAAAGATTTCGATCAAATCTGAATCATTAGTTCGACTACAACAACAAATCGAGTTTCCACCAAAACCAAACATAACTGCGTAGCCACGTCTGTGTATAGAATAGGGCGCTTATTGTTCTAAACATAACGAATTACCTAAATAGTGATCTAGTTCTAAACATTCTTATAAAACTACAAATATTCCAGATGAAAGTTGTGCAACAATCAGTGGCACTTTTAAGTGTTTGACTATAAAGTGTTTCAGTTTGTGTACCATAGAGAATGTAAGATTTAATTATTTTTTGTATTTTTAAGGTAATACTTGTAATTTCTTTCATTTTTTATTAGTAGGCGTATTTTTTATTTGTTACGAATATATGCTAAAGGTGTTAATATAGTAATACTATCATTTTTAAAAACGTGGAAGTATTGTAATGAATCGGGAATTCATTTTTGAATTTTATATTTAAGTTATCTACGAGAAAATGTATCAAAATGCGCGTTATTAGTTTTAGTAAAGTCATGGTTTGTTTCACTTATTTACAGTCATAGATTAGCAAATTCGTGTTGTTTACTGACAAACCTTGATGCAATGTCCAGTATTACGGTGACTTTGAACCGGAGTTAGATTATTGTATGTATATATAGAGGGTAGCGAAGGTTCAAAAAATGATAGTCGAGCGAACGCCGTAGCTCGAGTGCAACATCTTTTAAGCACGATGACTAGGGTCGTCGTGTTAATAGCATGTAAGTAATTTTAAGGTGATGTTTAAAGATTTATAGATTTTAAACCCTTGAAGGGCAAGGATTACGCCATATGGCAATATTTCTTTGCAATTTGAAAAGCTCATTTTAGGCGTATATTTATATGTAAATGATTCCAGTGCATCCAAATCCACATCAGAATTGATGTATCACGTGGAATTTTTCTAATTTAAAAATCAGAAATAACGATTTTTCAAATATTGAAGGATTGTTTCCAAGTTTGGTATTGAGGTGAGGGGGATTATCGGGGTCAGTGATTACGTATCTGGAGTCAGATTTGCAAAATTCAAAATGGTGGATCCAAGATGGCGAACCGGATTTTCGAAAATCGACTTAATTCTTTCTAATTTGGTGTGGGTTTCGGGGTCGCCGATCACAAAATTGCAATTTCGTGGAGCAGAATATCTATACACTGAATCCAGATTCTTGATCAGCGACCCCTAAAACCCCCATATACACAATTTAGGTGCAATTTTTCGATTTTCGAAAATATCGTCCGCCATCTTGAATTTTTTAAATACAAACATAGATTTATAAGCAGCGATATAAAAATAAAATACCTGGTAACACATTGTACATAAAAAATATTATAATTCTTTTTTTGTAAATAGTTAAATTAAACTTGTGTATTACCGTGCCGGACCGGCATGACGCCATATGGCGTCAGGGTGGGCCTCGCCAACATTAGGTTTTGGTTTGATTCTAACTTGGGGACCTCAGACCACTTTTCAATAGAAATAATGAACTTTAAAATTCTGGAAAATCCTGGCCCTGTATGGGTTAATATGTAAATATAGTTTATTTGTTTTAAAACGGAAGTAAGTTCTATCGGCCTCCCTTGACCAAGATTCCACGAGCCTTAGTTTCGGCATATTTATTATAATCATAAACGGTGTGGAACCGTTATTCCATAGATGGCAGCAACATATTACAACTCTATAGATTTTCGTGCTATAAATTTTGTCGCACGGGCATTTGTATATAAAAATAAGGGACCATCAGCACGTCCTGTTGTTGTTTATGCTTCAAATAAACAACAACATACGCGAGATCGGTGTCCGATCATGAAGTTAGGAACTCTCTGACTGAAGTATCGAGCTAGATCGGTCTACATGAATATAATTGTATAATCCACTACCTAATTTTGTAAACTTAGATGATAAATAATTTTTTTGAGAAAATTAAGACTATTTATGTTATGAAATGAATGCTTCGATAGCTATATTGAACTGTGCCCGTACTAATATATGGTTTATGTTTTAAAGTATCAAGCAAACAAACACTTGAGAGATGTTTATGACCCCAACTTAGGTATACTATATTAGTTTGTGTTGGGTGCTGAAGTGATAAGCAGTGTTAATAATATTACTGTGTTGCAGTGAATTGTGAGTAATTATTGCCGAAATTGTTGGATTAATAGCAAGCGTCATAAATATGAGTAAATCATTGTTATTCTGTGCGTGTCATCCCTGGAGAGCCTCCCGCGGACGTTCGACTTCTCCAACCAAGAACCGTTCTCTCACCTAGACTTGGATTCCAGTGGAGAAACGATTAAACCTATGGAGGAAGACGAGCCCCCCAACCACCTCCACAGCCGCCGCTGTGGGGGTGGTTGGGGGGCAACAGAGCAAACCACCAGCGGATAAGCAAAATCAAAACTCGGGTAAGCTCATTGTTTGCCCCCAAATCATCTGTTTGTTCGAGGGAATATAGCCCATCCGAAGAGATGATCTTCAAAGTGCTTCAAAAAACCGTCAGAACCCTTGTCAAGCCGCAAGTACCCACAAACATTAGAAATAAATATCATTCCCTCACGGACAACGAGACCAACGACGACTCAGACACAGACGACAATGCAAACCCAGAACCGAAAATTACGAAGCCCCCTCCTATAATCTTTCCCTCAATACCAAATAATGCGACTAAACTAACAAAGAATAATTTAAGCAGTTGAAAAAGTAACGGATACGGCAGGAATCGAACCCGCGATCATCGGTTTCGCGCCGATCGCTCTAACCAACTCAGCTACGCATCCACTGACCACAACCGTCCCTTTTTCAACTGCTTCAATTGCCAAGTGTTAACAAATACGTTCGAAACCGATGGTCGCGGGTTCGATTCCTGCCGTATCCGTTACTTTTTCAACTGCTTAAATTATTCTTAGATGTACCTTAACGTTAATTTCGTTAATAGTAATAACATATTTCTAAACTAACAAACTATATACAAACTTACGCTACAAAACATTACCACATAAAATATACAAACATATACATCCACAACGAACAGGAAAGACAAAATATAATTACGGACCTGAACGCTAACATAGACTACCACTGCTACACATACACTAACAGAGAGATTAAAACATACGCGTTTGTGCTCAGCGGCCTTGACAGTGAGCCGGGGCCTGAAGAGCTACACATTGAACTAATCGCCCAAGGGATCAACACCAACAAAGTTTTTAGAATGCGCAACACAAGCCGACTACTCTACCTAATAACCACATCAAACATACACACGGTTAAATCATTAAACAATAACACAAATTCCAAATTCATATTCTACGTGAAGGTAGAGAGGGAACGTCACATAAATAAAAAACAGCTGAACAGTACCATCGCTGCCAGCATTGGGGTCACGCTACGGTGAATTGCAGGCTCTGCCCCCGAAGTCTAAAATGTGCGCAGGGCCACCTGACGCAAATGTGCACCAAGAGCCCGGACACTCCAGCCACATGCGCTGGTTCACACCCCGCCAACTACATTGGATGCCCGGTCTACGTGAACAAAATAAAAATAATGGAAATAAACAATTTACCCACCATCCCTCAAAAAATATACAACCACAACACCAACAACAACTCTCAAACAACATATAACCACAACAAAAATCACAAAAACAAGGACAACAACACCAAACACCACAAACATAACAACAGCCACCCATGGACGACATAACAGAGTTGTTTGCGGAAATGGCCAAAATGAATGTCACTATAAACATTTCAAACAAGCTAGCAGCTATAAAAGGCCTAAACATAGCACTCTCTAATGCAAAGTCAAGTAACGAGCATTTTACTATTATTTTATTATTCGCACAAAATGTACACACATACAACGTTTAAACACAAAACAACATTAAGCATCTGTTATGGGTAAGGTAGGTGAACTTACACACTTTCTCCAAACACATAACATACATATTTGCCTACTTAATGAAACAAAACTTAATGATTCACACAAATTTAAAATACACAATCGACAGAGCTGACCAAGTTAAGACCCGCGCGGGAGGCGTTGCTATTCTAGTGCAACACAAAACACCACACAAACTGTTGGATTTGTGTGTGTGCGAGAGAGACAGGACGAGCCATGGGAGGGGGCAAGGCACGCTGTTGTGTGCGGGCAGTGTGTTAGAAGCCAGTCAGGCAAATGTGCACGTTTTTTATTTTTGTTACCTTATTTCAACTAATTATTGTATTTCTATGTCAAATTAAATAAAGAACATAAAATGATTGATGGGTAATAAATGTAAATCCCGAAAGTATAAACACAAACTAACATCAAACCCTCAAACTACACTGAAAGACTCTACATAACACTCGAAGACAACACAATAATCTACGCTGCCTACAACAAGCCGCTAAACAACATGACACGCGCAGACCTCACAACACTATTGCATAAAAACAAAACACTAATGATCGGTGACTTTAACGCGAAACACACGGACTGGGGTTGCCACAAAAACAACACTAATGGCCTCACACTCAGAACATACATAAACACGCACATTGCAATCATACTCAGCCCTAACACACCTACACATCACCCAGCAAATGGAAGTACGCCGTCCATAATAGACATTATCATAAACAAAAACGTCCAAAACATTACTCACCCCATTTCACTTCCCGAGCTTAACTCACAAGGGGAAACCACGTAGTGTGCGTCACCGATTTGGCTGAAATTTTGCCAGATGGTAGGTGACGCAATAAAAATAATACAAATTTTGCCGTTTTGTGCACTTCTCAAGAAAATTCGAGAAAATCGCGTTCAAAATGTTCACATCTTGTTTTGTAGAAAAAAAATTGATGCTTAACTGTGCGGTGGCGTAGCGCAGTGGATGGCGAGCTGGCGTCCAGACCCAGTGGTCAGGAGTTCTAGCCCGAACTCCGCCGGCTTTTTTCTCTGTATGACTTCATTTTTTTATTGAAAATAAGATATAAAATTATTGACTATTGCAGCATTCACTTGGATGGTAATTATTATTTTAAAATGTAGGTATTGCCAGCAAGTGGCGTTTTACTTTGTATTACTTTGCTTATTAGTTGCGTTTCAGACTCCAAAATTTTAATAAAAGAGTATAAAAACAGCGGGAATAATTAAATTTAAAATATTTTCTATTATATAAATTTTACAATTTTTTTTAATAAATATCAAATTTATCAAATTTTATTTTTTTATTTGCAATTAAAATATCAAAAAAAAATTTTTTATACATTAGAAAAAAGACGACAGAGTACGGGCTAGAACTCCTGACCACTGGGTCTGTACGCCATCATTTTCATTTTCAACATTCTTTATTTATTTTTATTTTTTATTACAATAATACTTATATACTAATGTGTGGCCAACATGGTCGGTTTTGTCAGAGCTCCTACTCACAAGGGGAGTGTATATCTATGTATGTGTGTTATTGCGTTGTGCGCTTAAACATTGTGTAATTGTATTTGTTATACATTTTTGTTGTACATTGCGTGTTGGGATTGTATTTTGTGGGAAAGGAGGTGCCAGAAAACCCATTTAATATATTGAAAACAATAATTTTGTTAAAAATTACAAACTAACATAACTAATTTAAAATATTTACATGTTTGTTGGCGATGGATGTACAGTTTTGTGTATGAGAATATGTTTTGTTTTGTGTTGTGTAGTGTGCGTGTGTGTTAGTAGTGTACAGTGTTGTTGTGTGTGTTAGTGCTATGTGTTCTGCTCCTGAAACCTCTCTAGAAATATGGGTAAGTTTTGATAGGGTAACTTGTGTTTGAGTTTACTTGTAGTGTTGTTGTCGCGGATTAGTGTTATGTTTTTTATAAGTGTGTTTGAATTATATTGTGTATTTTTGTAAAATTTTTGTGATGTTTCTTGTATGTAATCTGTAATGTATAGTATGTTAGTGTCTTTGTGTAGTTGTGAAATTAGGGTGTAACGTCCAGAGTTGGTCGCCAGTCGTAAACATTTGTTTTGAAGGCGTTGCAGTGGTAGTGTGGTGGTGGTCGGTGCGTTACACCAGACTGGGGCTGCATAGATGATGATGGGGCGAATGATTGATGTAGATATGAGTAATTTGTTTTTTAATGTGAGGGAGCTGTTTTTAACAAGTAAAGGGAAGAGGTTGCGAATGACGGCGCGTGCTTTTGATAGTGTGTGTTTGATGTGTTGATGGTGTCTTAGTGTTTTGTATAAGTGTATTCCAAGGTATTTTACGCGGTTAGTGTGTGTAATTTTTTGTTTGTATATTTCTAGTGGTGTGATTATTTTGTTGTGTGTGAATTTACGTGTAAAGACTATGGTTTCGGTTTTGTTACTGCTTATGTGTATTTTTCATTTGTTCCAGTAGCGTTCCAGTATGTTTATGTGTAATTGTGTTTGTTTTGTGGTTACTTGGGCGCTAAAGGAGTGTGTGTATATGGCTGTGTCGTCTGCGTATTGTGCAGTGTGTGTTCGGGAATGTGGGAATGTCACTGATGAATAGGTTAAAAAGTTTAGGACCAAGGACGCTGCCTTGTGGAATTTCTGCTACTATAGGTTTAGGGGTTGAATGTGAACAATTGATTTTGGTTGTGAAAGATCGGTTTGTAAGGTAGGAATAAATAAGTTTGGTGAGCGTAGGAGGGAATCGGAAGAAAATAAGTTTTTCCACGAGCCCTACTGTCCAGACCGTATGGAAGGCTTTTTCTATGTCCAGTAGGGTCATGACCGTGACCTTATTTTTATTGAATTGGGTCGCGATATCGGTTGCAATCCTGCACACCTGCTGCACCGTGCAATGTTTGGCTCGGAAGCCAAACTGGTGATCAGGGGTGAGTTTTTGTCCTGTGTCGATATCGTCGACCCGGGATAGTATGACTTTTTCGGTTAGCTTGGATAGGGCGTTTAACAGGCTTATAGGGCGGTAACTTGTGGGTGAGTACGGATCTTTATTTGGTTTAAGGATTGGATGGACCGTAGCAGGCAGCAGGAAAGTGATGAAGTTTTATTATTGAATTAATAATGTAGTGGAGTTGGATAATGGATTTTCTGGAAAGGTTTTTAAGGATTAGGTTTGCTATTTGGTCAGGGCCAGGAGCTTTACGGTTGGGTAGGGTTTTAATAATTTTGGTTAATTCGGATGGGGTGGTGAGGAGTCTGGACAGCGTTTTAGAGTCAGTATTATGTAGGGTATTTAAGTATTGTAGTGTGTCTTATGTGATTTTATCTTGTGTTTGTGTTTATCGTGTTTGGGGTGTGTGTTACGTGTATTTGTTCAAATGTGTTAGCTAACATCTATGACTTGTCTTCGTCTGTGATAGCTGTTGTGTTGTGATGTGTGAGTGTGAGTATTCTTGTTTAGGGTTTTTTAAGTGTTTTTGCCAGCTGCGAGAGGGAGTTATCGTTAGGATTAATAGCGGAGAGTTTTAGGGACCATTTGTTGTTTTTGTGTATTTTTATTTGCGTTTTTATTTGTGAATTTAATGTGTTAAGGTGTACTCTGTGTAGGGGTGTGTGTGTCCTCTGCCATAGTCTTCTGGTGTGGTTACGCTGTTTAATCAATTGTATTATGAATGGTGGCAAGTTTGTGTGTGCTGATTTTAATGTTTTGTGTGTGTTTCTGTTTTGCAATGTGTATGGCGTTTGTGAAGTGTTCGATGTGTATCGATTTCTTTTGTTGTGTGTATTTGATTGTTAATGGGGATGATCGTGTCAAGTGTTTTTCGGAAGTGCGCCCAGTCTGCGTATTTGTATGAAGTTATTATTTTGGTGATGTTTTCTGTGTGATGATTGGTTAATTGAAAAATGATTGGGTTGTGATCTGAGTTAAGCTCGGGTAAGGATATGAGGTGGGTGATGTTATGAACATTTTTATTTATGATTAGATCGATCGTGGTGGGCGTACTTCCGTTTTCGGGGTAGTGTGTGTGTGTTTGGGTGTAGTATGATAGCGACGTGTGAGTTTGTGTAAGATTTAAGTGTGCAACCGTTTTTGTTGTTTGTATTGCAGTCCCAGTCCGCATGTCTCTCGTTAAAATCGCCGACCACCAAAGGTTTGTTTTTGTGTAGCAATGTAGTGAGATCTGTGCGTGTGAAGTGGTTTCGTGGACTGTTGTATGCAGCGTAGATGACTGTGTTGTCTGCAAGTGTTATATTTAGTGTTTCTGGTGTAGTGTGTGGGTTTGGTGTAAGTGTGTGTGGCACGTTGTTTTTAACTAACACTGCAACGCCCCCTGAGGGGATCGGGCCCTGCTGTGGTCGATCAGCTCTGTACGTTGTGTATTTGTGTATCTTAAATTTGTGTGTGTTGTTGAATTTAGTTTCGTTTTGTAAGCAAATGTGTATGTTGTGAGTTTGTAGAAAGTGTGTAAGTTCACCTATCTAACCCATAACTCCGTTGGCGGTCCCTGTACAGATGTTTAGTGTTGTTTCGTGTTTAAATGTTGTATGTGTGTACATTTTGCGCGAATGATAAGAATATTGTAAAATGCTCGTTGATTGATTTCGCTTTTGCGAGAGCTATGTTCAAGTCTTTTATGGCTGCAAGCATGTTTGTAATATTTATTGTTGCGTTCAGCTTGGCCATTTCTGAGAACAATTCAGTGATGTCGTCCATTGGTTGTTGTTTTGTTTGTTGTTGTTGTTGTTGTTGTTGTTGTTGTCGGTTGTCGTTGTCGTTGTTGTTGTCGTTGTCGTTTGACGTTGTCGTTTGACGTTGTCGTTTGACGTTGTCGTTTGACGTTGTCGTTTGACGTTGTCGTTTGACGTTGTCGTTTGACGTTGTCGTTTGACGTTGTCGTTTGACGTTGTCGTTTGACGTTGTCGTTTGACGTTGTCGTTTGACGTTGTCGTTTGACGTTGTCGTTTGACGTTGTCGTTTGACGTTGTCGTTATTTATTAAAAATATATTTGACGACATTATAAATTTTTTTCATTGCCAAATATATGAAGTAGGGGGCGCTAGTGTCATCCAACCTATGAAGGTTTCTAGAAGTAGCACTAATCGGGCGAAAGGGTTGAGCAGCCACTATTTGACCTGGGACAAAATTGACAACATATTATAAATCTGCAATATATAAGCTGTCGGATTACGTATCCCAATTTAAAAATATTGATTTTTGTAGAAATGACGCGCGTTTAAAAAAAAAACAATACGAGTTCTAATTAAAAATTTCATATGAATTTGTTACTAAATAAAAAACTAGCAACAATAAAAAAAAATCCTACGATGTTCGATAGAAAACTGTCTATTTATTGAGATGGTAAAAGATTCATGTCTATTGATTGGCTTGTATAGGCTTACTGCTTTCGCCCAGTTTCAAAAACTCGTTTTCGAGAAAAACGCGTTTAAAGATAAAGTTGTAGTTGAATGAATGCTTGCATATGGGAGCACGCTGATAGTAGCCTAATATCTGCCCCAAAATTTATCCTGTAAAATATCTAGGCGATCGGAAATTTAGTGGCCGAGATATAACCATTTTTACTTTCTTATACGCAGTACAAGTATTGTAATCATGAAAAATTTTGATCTCGAGATTTTAACGGAAATATACGTTTTGACCTTCAATGTATTGATTCCGACTATGTTTGGAATGACATCCGTCTGTGTGTGTGTGTGTGTGTCTGTCTGTCTGTCTCTGTATGCGTACGTATGTTTGAGCGTTCTACAGCGTATACGGTTGAAGGTAAAATTATGTAACTTCAAACTTAAGATCTGTATATTTCTAGAGAGAAAACTTTCTATCTTTGAAAACATTATTCAAACCGGAAGTGCATATTAACTCTAGTAAATTTTTTGCGGTTTCTGCAATTACTCAAAAATGGTTGCACTTGATTGATTGATGAAACTAAAATTATAGATATAAGCATTTTGAATAACCTTTATTTGAAACTTTTTTCAAATAAAATACCGGGTACAAAAATGACTTTTTAAATTGATTTTTATTTTTATTAATTTCACATAAATCGTATCAACTATGCCTGTCAATTGTTGAAAATTGCTGAAAAACTTAAAAAGTTAAATAATTTGAAGTTTGACATTTAATATTCATTCTAAGAAATATAATTAGTGACAAAGGGTGCCAAAGTTTAGTGAACTATTGATAATTAGAAAAATAAAAAGTATGTTATCATGGACGGTCTGCAGTGCGATATTGGCTAGAATACGCACATCTTCAGCACTAAATACGACGAGGACCGCTACATTCGCCAGGAACGTCGATCGTGGAGTTGCAGCAAAGAGGCCAGAACTGCTAGAAAACAGGCTCAGGCTGAACTCAACGATTTCTATGCGCAAGACGAAGGAACCTTGTATGGCCTCAGAATCGCCGATTGACTTAAAACAACCGAAAAATTACACTTTTACGTAACATAAACTTTAAACGCGTTTTTCTCGAAACGGTATTTTTCAAACTGGCGGGAAAAATAACTCAAAAAGATTTCATTTAAATGACTTGTAACTTAGCGCGATTGAAAGGTCATTAAATTTCATTCTATATGAACCACTAAAATCATGAAAAAATTAGCATTAAATACTATTTAGGGGTGCTTAAATTCGAAAAAAAAGATGAAAAGTTCATCTTTTTCCAGATTAAGCTTTTTTTTATGAAATATCGGTTTTTTTTTCTAGTTTCGGAGTTTCATATAGAACAAAATACATCTGAGAATAAGGTTTATCTAATAAAAGTAAAAAATATATATGTTTCGGCTCCCCAGAGTTCCCGCCAGTTGGGTCCGCACGCATAACGCGACCTCATTTCGGCGTAGCGTCAAGGTCACACAAGAGTCGGGCATATTTGAAAAAAATCGTGAGTGAAGCTGAATGTTTATTAAATGCAATAAAAGAAACCCGTAAAGTGTATGTTGTTTCATATTCCCAAAAAAAAATTCCAAAAAACGTCGAGTTTTCAGGTAGTTACTTGTATTTCCCCCTTAAACGACGTAACATCCATATTTAAAAAAAATCAAATTGGTTCAATTAATTCATTTAATAACTCAGACTCAAATCAAGAACAATTGGTTGACCAATTTCATAATAGTAATATTGAATACCACAGTGACAATATTCCAATAAATATAAATATGACAAATCAATTAGTGTTAGAAACAGCTCTTAAAGTCATACCCTTTCAAGAAGGTAAAAGTTTTGACGAATTAGCAATTTTTGAAAGAGTTGTGAATTCGTTATCAATACTTTTTCTCCAGAAATACTTCCCATTGGAAATATGTTGTATATATTAGCTAATGTGCTAAATAAATAAACTTTATTATTATTATTATATTATTATATTATTGTAACTAAGGGAATCCTCACAAAATTAAAAGGGTAAGTCTTCAGTTTAGTTAAATTTCGAGAAATAAATACTTGGACTGAATTAAAAAATATCTTAAATGATGGAATTCGTAGTCAAAAAACTTTGAGCGATGTTTAACTCGAATTTAACAAATGTGTACAAGGACAGAATGAATCTGTAACCGACTACACATTGCGATTAGAATATTTGTGTCACCAAATGTTAGATATTTTATGTAATAACAAAACAGACGCGCAATGCGCAACTGTCCGTCAGATTTTAAAACAACAAACCTTAACTCAACATACCGAAGATTTTCGGTACCCTCTTAAAATTTATGTAGAATCTCGAACATATGAAACTTTAGAGGATTGTACCTCAAAAGTCATTTAAGAAGAAAGAATATTAAAATCGGATCTAAATCAAAAATTATTATTTAAATCCGGCTAATAAATTTCATTATGATAATTCCAAAAACCCTAATTATTTTAATCAGAATCGTACCCGATATAGTGCTCCAGTAAACAATTATCCATCGACTTCTAAAGAAATGAAAAGATAACCGAATGTGTTCATATATAGATATTGCAAAATTAAAGGTCATTTCATTGAGGAATGTTTTAAAAGAAAACGAGCAAATGAACGCAATAACTTTAAGCCTCATTTTGAAAATAAAAACCAATACACCTCTCAAAATCGAATAACAGACTCTCAAGTTTCAGAAAACTATTAAAAACCTGAAAATTGTAAAACCATTAATTCATTAAATTAGAGAGTTAAATAACGATCAATTAACCGTCCAAAGCGAAGCTTCCGATAAAAATATTTTCGAATTATTAGTAGATACGGCTTCCAAAGTAAATGTATTAAAAGTAACTAACATTAATGAAAATTTTATATATGACCTTAAGCGAATTATGCTTTATGCGGTATAAATGAAAATCCAATAACTACCCTTGGATAAATTTCTATTATCTTAGACACTGATACAAAACCTACTGAATTTCAATTGGTTACATCTTCCTTCCCTATCGCGAAAGACGGAATTCTTCGTAAACCATATCATGGTTAAAACAATGCCAATATATACTTAGCTCAGCAAACCTTAGAAATATATTCCGCAGTTTGTCTAATTAACTCCAAGACATCCAGTCCCATAATACTTACTCCTGGAAGTGAGACAGTTATCGCAATAAACGTTAGTTCATAAAATACTGATAACCACTATCTAGTAATAAGCGCGAAGCATATAAAAAGTGCTATCGTTAGCAATTCTTTAAATATGATCCAAAATGGACAAATTAAATTTCCAATTTTAAACCCTGACTATGAGATAGTACATAAAGCGGGTAAAATAAATACCAATGCGGATGTAGAATGTATAAAGTCGAAATAGAAGATCTTAAAATTGATAGCCCTAAAGGATTCAATGTATTTCTCGCGATGCAAAAATGCAAGCTGGTTTAGCTCTAGAGACTGTCAGACGATATTCGGACATCAAACAAAAGATTAAAAAAAAAAAACCTTAAAGTCAACCCTAACTATGAGATTTTTAGCATTAAACTTGATGACTTTAACTTTTTATTCTTGATAACAAAAGGTAAGCATTTTCAACAGTCAACATTAGAATCATTTACCTCGGCAATTAAAACATTAAAATTATTTTGCAACATGCAAGATATTTCTGAATTACATATTCCACATCTCGGTTGTGGAAACGATAATTTGAACAGGAAAGAGATTAAACCTCTAAAAAAAATTATCTTTGAGGCTACGGATATGAAATTAATATTTAATGAATTAAATACCCTCAGAGAGGAGGAAAAAGAAAAATTATTTTATGATAATCATAATACAGCAATTGGTGGATTGGATCAAAACGATTGTACAAACGTCTTCGGAAACAATATGCCTGGTTCTATATGAAAAATGAAATAGAAGCATACATAAAAAATTGCCCTGCATGCCAAAGAAATAAAACGCATAATCGCCAAATTCGCAATCTAATGATTATTACAACCATTTCGCAATATGCTTTTGAAAGATTATATTTAGACATTGTAGGACCTTTACCTAAATCATCCACGGAAAATCAATATATTCTTACTAGGCAAGATGATTTAACCAGTACTCATTAGCAGTACCAATAAAAAATCGAACAGCGGAAACTGTCGCTAAAAGTTTTGTTGATCATATGATTTGTCAATTTGGAACGCTTGAGCCGATTCTTAGCGATCAAGGAACTAATTTTATTAGTAAAATATTTTCTTAAACATGCAAATTGATAAAAAAAAATTCAATACTACAGCTTATCATCCAGGAAGCAATGATTGTCTGGAGCGTTCTCAGAATACATTAATTGAATATCTTAGAATTTTTGTGGACAAAGATCAATTAAATTGGGATACGCCATATATAATACATCGGTTCATGCAAGTTCTCAGTTTGCACCTTTTGAATTAGTATTCGGACACGAAGCTAGTTTACCCTATACAAATATTAGCAATGCCGAATCTATAAATGATAACTTCCAAGATTATCAAGATCAACTTCGCGAAAATCTCAGAATAACAATAAAAACGCTCGGAAAATTTTAATTGCTAGCAAAGAAAATTCAAAGGTTCGCTTCGACAGCACTGCGTATCATGAGAATATCCATGTCCATGATAAAGTTCTTTTAAAGAACCAGTTAGTTAAAAATAAATTATAAAGCCACTGGTTAGGCCCTTTTATTGTTCTCGAAGTTTTAAATGGTGAGGAGAATATTATCATTAAAAGAAATAAGAAACCATATAAAATTCAAGTGCAAATTTTATTATGAATAATTATGATTTATTTATAGATTACTTCTTTCTACATTTGGCCAGTACAACATTCAGAGTGCGACTATCACAGTGAGCAGACGTGTATACTAAGCCAGCTAGTGTATCCCACATAGACAGTAAAAAAATTTATAAACAAACAGTTATAAACAAAAACAAACAAAGCAGTTCATGAGTGAAAAACACAAGCAATTCACAAACGGAACGAAAAAACAAACGAAAACGAGCCGTAAGTCTGTCCGACATAGGGACAAACACCTTTCAAAAGAAAAGGGTGCTACAAAAACCACCCTGCGAGTTAAGAAGCTATTTCTAAAGCGAGGAATACGATCCTGGGAGATTGTAAACCGACCAAACTCGACACTTCCGACAACATGGACACAACACCCTCACCACCCCAGGAACATCAACCACAACAACTACTGACAACAAACAACACACAAAAAAGGTGAGTGATCTGTTCGCCACACGGACCACAAATAAATACACAGACAAAAACAAAACCGGCAGAATCGACAACAGCCAGAATTAGATTGCGGTCTGCGGGCGAAGAAGACCCAAGGGTATTTTAGCACCTTAAACGGACCGCCAAAACTAAAGCGGAGTTGCCCAAAAAAGCAACTACCACTAAAAACAAATACCAACCACTAACAGACACAAACGAATCTGAACACGAAGACGAAACAGAGAGAGACACACCCTCGCACCCTAAACCACAAAAACCAACCAGACGCCACCCTCCCCCACCCGTTATCATACCCGGACTTCCCAAAAACCCCAACGAAGTGACAAATTACATGCAAGCACACGCGACTAAAGGCTATCACTTCAAATACACGAACAATAACACTAACATCTACATACACGACGAGAACGAAAGACAAAAAATTATCACTTGCATGAACAATGACGACGAATTTGATTACTACACATACACGGACAGAACCACAAAGACCCATGTCTTCATTATCCGAGGGCTCATCAACGACCCGACGACCGAAGAACTAACCACGGAACTACATGACAATAACATACAGACGCACAAGGTATTTAAAATGAGGAATACTAGGCGCCCCCTATATATGGTAACAGTGGGCAACACGCACACGGTGACCCAACTCAACTACGATACCAAATACCTCTTCCACACGAAAGTAGCGTAGGAGAGGCACATCAACCGAAAAAGGATCATCCAGTGCCACCGATGCCAACAGTCGGTGCACGCAACCACAAATGCCGACTGCCACCAAAATGCGCAAAATACCACCTGACTTCGACTTGCACAAAGACTAAGGACTCAACCGGCACCTACCCAAACTGCAAAGCAGACCACCCGGCAAACAGCGTCACCTGCCCAGTCCGAGAACTGGACGAACAAATGACTAATATACAAACAAAACAAACTAGACAAAAAAAATACATAAATGCCCCCTTACCTAACACTCATTACTGGAAACCCAGACCCCACACAACGCCACTTTTACCAATCCCGCCCCCCCCCCCCGACCAAGTCAACCTAACCTAGCAAGATTTCCTAAACCAAACAACCGTCTCACCGCCAAACCCAAACCCCACAACATTCCCAAGACAGCAACAACATGGACGACGTGACCAACCTTTTTACAGAAATGAACAGACTGAACGAATTAAAAAATACCAAAAACATGATACGTGCCCTGAAGGACCTAAGCAACGCCCTTGAAAAGGCTACAAATAAGCTACAACAATTTACCGTATTCATGAATTTCACGCAAAACGTACACCAATACAACATTTAAAGACAAATCAACATTGAACATCAGCTCATGGAACGCTAACGGAATACTGGGTAAGGTAAGGGAGCTTAAGCAGTGCATGATCACACACAACATACACATCATGACACTAAACGAAACAAAACTCACACCCACACGTAAACTCAAAATACATATATACACCACCTACAGAGCAGATAGCCACTGCAAGGATCGGTACCGGCTGGAGGCATAGCAATATTAATAAAACACAATAGAACCAATACACACTACACTAAAAACACTTAGCATAAAACCAGCAGACAACACCATAATCACTGCAGCATACAACAGACCAATAAACAACATTACAAACGCCGATCTCACAACCTTATTGCAGAAATACAAAACACTAGTGGTGGGAGATCTGAATGCAAAACACACAAACTGGGACTGCAACAGAAACAACACAAGCGGCCACACACTCAACAGATACACAAACACACACGTCGCTATCATTATGCATCCACATACACCAACACACTACCCACAAAACGCAACAACGCCTTCCACAATCGATATCATAATAAACAAAAACGTCCCTAACCTCACCTTTCCTGAATCCGTCCCTGAGCTCAGCTCAGACCATAACCCCATCATCTTCACCTTACACAACAGAACAAAAATCATCACGTCGTACAAACACACAAACTTGCAACACTTCCGCCACACACTAGACAAACACATCACAATAAGCAACAACGTAAATACAACCCAAGACATAGACACAGAAGTACACAAATTTACACAAGCAATAAATACAGCCAAACGTGAACAGGCACACAACATAAAAACAAAAACACACACACTTCACCTGCCTCAACAAATATTAGACTTTATCACACAACGAAACAACATAAGAAGACAATGGCAGAGGACCCGCTTCCCCCAACACAGACAACACCTCAACACCATGAATTCTATAATACAAAATTTAATAAGAAAACAACCGAACACAACCTGGTCTCTCAATCTCTCCTCACTAAACACAAATGACATCTCCCTCTGGCGGCTCACCAAAAATCTTAATAAACCCCAATCCCTTCACTCACACTAACACAACCACAGCGGCTTCTGACCCTAAAAAGGCAGAAGCTATAGCTAGTGAACCAGCAAACGTACATGTAATCGATATGCAGCACACTCAAGAACACGAGAAGATCCTTCAAGAAACACAACACTTCTTAAGAACAACATGCATAACAACACATAAAATCTACTCCAAACTCCTAACTAACCTCACAGAACTAAACCAAATAATCCGCACCTTACCAAATCGCAAAGCTCCCGCACCAGACCATATAGAAAAATTACCCCCGACATCCAATTTAGATTTAGGGCATGGCACAACACTGTACAACAACCGATATCGCTACCCAATTTAACCTAAACAAAGTAACAGTCATGGCCCTGCTAGACATCGAAAAAGCTTTCGACAAGCTTTGGGTAACAGGGCTCATGGCCAAACTAATAAGAACCCAGTTTCCCCCAATCCTAATAAAACTCATCCAATCCTACTTAACTGATAGATTCTTCCAAACCATAATAAATAACACACTATCATCCTCAAAACCCATAATGGCAGGAGTCCCCCAAGGCAGCGTCCTTGGACCCAAACTATTCAACCTGTACCTAAGCGACTTCCCAACATTCCCAAACACAAACACCGCTCTGTACGCAGACGACACAGCCATCTACACGCACTCGTTCAGTGCGCAGGTGGCTAACAAACAGTTACAAATACACGTAGATATCTTACAACGCTACTGGGGGAAGTGGAAAACTAAAATCAATGCCTCCAAAACCGAAACCATTGTTTTCTCACGCAAATTCGCACAAAACAAAGTACCTACACCCTTAAAAATACACAACCAAAAAATCACACCAACGAATACCCCTACACCAAACATTACGCCACGGCCCACATATATCACAGGCGATTAGAAAAGCCCAACACGTAATTAGAAACCTATACCGCCTCCTAATATCAAGCAGTTCTCTCTCAACACAAAACAAAATCCTAATATATACCGCTATCATTCGCCCCATATTTACATACGCAGCCTCAGTCTGGTGTAATGCCTCGGTAACCTCACTACTTCCATTGCAGCGTCTTCAGAATAAGTGCCTACGCTTGGCCACCAGCTCTGGAAGGTACACACGCATAGCACACCTACACGAAATCACAAACATCACATACGTAAAACACTATATAGAACATTTAGCACCAACATTTTACAAAACACAGTTAAAATCAAGCTCTCTTACAAAACACATCACTAAACTACGACACGACAACACTACAATAACATTTAAACATAAGCTCCCTTATCAAACACTACCCATATTTACGGAAAGCCTCCATGAGCCAAACACGTAACACAGTCACACACAACAACACTGCAACACACAACACTTATCACTATACTAGAATAAAGCCAACGACAAATACAGAACATACCGCATAAATTTAATGTCCATATAATCATTAATATTGTTAATCTTTTAAATTTAGTTAAGTTAGTTATTAAGTTTTAGTTAAAATACCATGCATTAAAATGTTCCCCGTTTTCTCATAAAACACAATCCTAACACATAAAAATGTAAACCAAGCAGTAACACACGCAATAACACGTTGTTTAAGCGTACAGCGCAAAAAAACACACATACTCAGATATACACTCTCCTTGTGAGTAGGAGCTCTGACAAAACCAACCATGTTGTCCAAACGTTATTTTTTAAGATAATAATGTATTTTATTCAAAATAATAAAGAAAATTCAAAATGAATGATGGCCAGTACAATGACAAAAATCTACCAAGTATCTATTTTGAATCGGTAGGTTAAGTACACTTAGCTTCAAAAACTTAAAATCTCGCTTCTTATATTGATTTAAACAATTCTTACAATCGTCTAAAAACTATCAATCTGTATTACGAGCAAGTTGTAATAACATGCGACCTTGTAAAACATGACCGTGCAATACCACTATGTAAAAATTGACTGGCAAGACCATCTTTAACACGAATAAAAAATAAAATGACTTAAAAACGAGGATTACTAATCTTAGTGGGAAAAATTTCTAAGACATTATTTGGAACCTCGGATTCCGATGTTGAAAAATATTATTCAGAAAAAATCGATCTCTTTACTAAAAACGAAGAGAGAATTTTGTCACTAACTAAAGAACAAATTAAAACTGTTAAGTCTTCACTGATTTCCTTTCACAATACAATAAATAACTCAAATAGAAATTAACAACTTCTAATACGGGATATGACAAAATTAAGAACGGTAATACAAAATTTACAAACCAATGATATCATTGAAAAGGAACAATATATTTTAGTTCCAAATATCGCCTCATTTAACTATTTACTTCAAGCCTTTGCAATCGAAGGTGGCACTTTAGTTGATGCCATATTATTTTCAAATCTAGGAATTTTATCACCTCAGTTATTATCAAATGAATTAAAAACAATCCAAACTTATTTACCTATAAGTTGTGATTGTGAGTTTATAATCGCATATTTAATGCTTTCTATATAATACCTTTACCTATACACATAGCTAATAATACATAGGGTAAATCGACCAGTAATAGAACAGTTAAGAAAATTCTCTACTTTTTTGAGGATTAAAAAAAATATGGTTAATATATTTATATAACAATTGAACATTTTTTAAATTTATGTGTTTTATAAAGTTAAAAAAAATAAATAAAATTGTTTATTGATGTTTTAGGTAATTTTGTTCAGAATTTATAATTTGATGTTAAAATACCGGTAATAGAACGGTGGCTGCTTTTAATAGAACAGTCCTTTCTAGTAATAGAACGGCAAATTATATTTTTTGTTAAATGAACTAGGTAAATCAATAAATAAATAAGTTCTATTATAAATTTATTTTTTATTTAATATAGTTTATAAATTTATATATTTTAGCTTGGATTTCCTAAAATTTAGGTATATATTTATAAAAAAAACACTTGCAGTAGCTACATTTTCTAAATTTTTAAATTATAGAGGTTCTATACCTATCTAAAGCTAAATTTATATTTATAAAGTTCTAAATTATAAATGTAAACAACAATACCTATTATTCTTTATCTATAATGCAAATGCTATTTTAATTAAATAATAATTTTTAATCGAAATATTAAAATTACTTATAAATAGGTATTACATCAAAATTTTTAATACTTTTCTTGCATTAAAATTTTATAAACAGTGAAAAATTTAAATCTTTTCTTGTTTTATTTTTTTAGATAAGAATACTTTTCTTCTTGTAATTTTTTGTTGTTCAGATAAAAGTATTTTTTCAAGTGTACAGGATGGGGCAAAACAACCTCCCTAGTAGTGCAAGTGAATTAAAGAAAAAGGAGTCGAGATACCAAAAAAATTATTTCAATAAAATAAAGTAGTTACATGGCCAGTTTTATCTTATGTAGTTTTAAAAATCATATCGGCCAAGTGTTGTCCTTCATTGTCTACATACTGCTGCAAGCGACTTCTGAAGTTTCGTATAACCCTTTCAAGCATTTCTTCAGGTATGCGTTGAATTTCCGTACCAAATTTTAGTATTTGTCCATCAAATCAATCTCTGTATTCGACAAACGTGTCACAAAATTTAAATTGTTTAATCGAGACGACACAAATTTAGAAACATGAAATAAACGAATTACTAATCTTTATCAGAATTTGTGATATCCACTATTTAGACCAAAACATTGGTTATATGTTTTAATAAAACCAGAGAATCTCATCACAAAATGTAAAAGCTTCACCAATTCTGAATATGCATTAACAAATAATGGATTATTTTCCATTATACAAAATTGTTGAAAAGCTTGATTGTTCATTCCAGAAGTTCCGATCATAAAGTTGTTGAATTATTTCCACCCTACGCGCACATTTTACAAACAGACCGTTTCACACACTTTCATAGCCAATTTGCACTGTTTCACTTACACACACCGATTGACAGTGTTTTGCAACTGGTGTTCAAAACGCCATCTGCTTCCCTTTTGGAAAACAAGCACCACACGAACCATAGGCGTAGAACGTATCTGGTCATCTTTAATAACATTTGAAATCAGTCTGTACAAAACCTTCCAATTGAAAGGACATCTTAAATATCTATACTACTCACAATAAACTATTAGTATACTACATACACGTTTTAATAAGTACCCGAAATATATACGAGGTGTGATCAAAAAGTACGCGGAATTTTCGTTTTTCTCGAAAAATATTTATTTATTCATGAATTTTAATTTTTTCCCTTCAAAGTAATTCCCATCAGATATAATACATTTGCACCAGCGCTTTTTCCAATCTTCGAAGCACTTCTGGAATGCAGTTTTTGGTATGGCGTTTAGCTCCTTCAGCGATTCTCTCTTTATCTCACAAATATTCACAAAACGTCGTCCTTTCATGGTTTTTTTTCATCTTTGGGAATAGCAGGAAGTCACAGGGGGCCATGTCCCGCGAATACGGAGGCTAAGGTATCATGGCGGTGTTGTTTTTGGCCAAAAATTCACAAACAATCAGTGAAGCGTGAGCAGGTGCATTATCGTGATGCAGTAGCCATGAGTTGTTTCGCCACAAATCCGGGCATTTTCTTCGGATTGCTTCACAAAAACGGCGTAGAACTTCCAGGTAGTACTCCTTATTGACAATACGTCCTGGTGGAAGGAACTCATGGTACACTATACCGTTGTCATCGGTTGTTGATGAGCTGGGGCGTCCTAAGCGCTCGTCATCTTCAACGGCTTCACAGCCTACTTGAAAATGTTTATACCACTTGTAAATGCTTCTTTTATTCATAGCAGACTCGCCAAAAGCAATATTAAACTTTTCCAATACGGTGCTGCACTTTATTCTATTCTTAAAGCAAAAATTAATACAAATTCCATTTTTCCCACAAGTACAAAATCGCCGAGCACACCAAAAAACACATAACCTTTTCGACAGCAAACAATAAACTAAGTTTACAATACGGCTGTAAATAACAAGAAATTTCAGGGAGAAGTGTACTAACACAACAACAAAAATTTGTGACAATTGGACATATACAGCCCGCGAAATTGAAAAATTCCGCGTTTTTTTGATCAAACCTCGTATTCCTGTGTTCCTCAACCATTATATGGGCACAACAAGTGTAATAAGTGATAGTGAAGTTGAAACTACCAGCACTGTCAT
>OX063268.1:5595318-5597818 GCA_944039245.1 Nebria salina
TGTGTGTGTGGGGGTGTATGGGTGTGTGGGTGTATAAGTGTGTGTGTGTGTGTGAGTGTGTGACTGTGTGAGTGTGTGAGTGTGAGTTTGTGTGTGTGTGTGTGAGGGTGTGAGTGTGTGAGTGTGTGAGTGTGTGAGTGTGTGAGTGTGTGAGTGTGTGTGTGTGTGAGTGTGTGAGTGTGTGAGTGTTGAGTGTGTGTGAGTGTGTGAGTGTGTGAGTGTGTGAGTGTGTGAGTGTGTGAGTGTGTGAGTGTGCGAGTGTGTGTGTGTGTGAGTGTGTGAGTGTGTGAGTGTGTGTGAGTGTGTGTGAGTGTGTCTGAGTGTGTGTGTGTGTGAGTGTGTGAGTGTGTGAGTGTGTGAGTGTGTGAGTGTGTGAGTGTGTGAGCGTGTGAGTGTGTGAGTGTGTTAGTGTGTGTGTGTGTGTGAGTGTGTTAGTGTGTGAGTGTGTGAGTGTGTGTGAGTGTGTGAGTGTGTGTGTGTGGATGTATGGGTGTGTGTGTGTGAGTGTGTGAGTGTGTGTAAGTGTGTGAGTGTGTGAGTGTGTGTGTGGATGTATGGGTGTGTGTGTGAGTGTGTGAGTGTGTGTGAGTGTGTGTGAGTGTGTGAGTGTGTGTGTGTGTGTGTGAGTGTGTGAGTGTGTGTGTGTGTGTGTTTGGGTGGGTGTATGGGTGTGTGTGTGTGAGTGTGAGAGTGCATGAGTGTATGAGTGTGTGAGTGTGTGAGTGTGTGAGTGTGTGAGTGTGTGTGAGTGTGTGTGAGTGTGTGTGAGTGTGTGAGCGTGTGAATGTGTGAGTGTGTGTGAGTGTATGAGTGTGTGAGTGTGTGAGTGTGTGGGTGTGTGAGTGTGAGTGTGTGAGTGTGTCAGTGTGTGAGTGTGTGAATGTGTGAGTGTGTGTGTGTGTGTGTGTGTGTAAGTGTGTGAGTGTTTGAGTGTGTAATTGTGTTAATGTGTTAGAGTGTGAGTGTGTGAGTATGTGGGTGTATGGGTGTGTGTGTGTGTGTGAGTGTGTGAGTGTGTGAGTGTGTGTGTGAGTGTGTGTGAGTGTGTCTGAGTGTGTGTGTGTGTGTGTGAGTGTGTGAGTGTGTGTGTGTGTGAGTGTGTGAGTTTGTGAGCGTATGAGTGTGTGAGTGTGTGTGAGTGTGTGAGTGTGTATGTGTATGGGTGTGTGTGTGTGTGAGTGGGTGTGAGTGTGTGAGTGTGTGTGTGTGAGTGTGTGTGTGTGTGGGTGTGGGTGTATGGGTGTGTGTGTGTGTGTGTGTGTGTGAGTGTGTGAGTGTGTGAGTGTGTGGGTGTGTGAGTGTGTGAGTGTGTGTGTGAGTGTGTCTGAGTGTGTGTGTGTGTGAGTGTGTGTGTGTGTGTGAATGTGTGAGTGTGTGAGTGTGTGAGCGTGTGAGTGTGTGAGTGTGTGTAAGTGTGTGAGTGTTTGAGTGTGTGAGTGTGTGAGTGTGTGGGTGTGTGAGTGTGTGAGTGTGTGAGTGTGTTAGTGGGTGTGAGTGTGTGTGTGTGAGTGTGTGTGTGTGTGTGGGTGTATGGGTGTGTGTGTGTGAGTGTGTGAGTGTGTGAGTGTGTGAGTGTGTGTGTGTGAGTGTGTGTGTGTGTGGGTGTATGGGTGTGTGGGTGTATAAGTGTGTGTGTGTGTGAGTGTGTGACTGTGTGAGTGTGTGAGTGTGAGTGTGTGTGTGTGAGGGTGTGCGTGTGTAAGTGTGTGAGTGTGTGTGTGTGAGTGTGTGAGTGTGTAAGTGTTGAGTGTGTGTGTGTGTGAGTGTGTGAGTGTGTGTGTGTGTGTGTGTGAGTGTGTGTGAGTGTGTCTGAGTGTGTGTGTGTGTGTGAGTGTGTGAGTGTGTGTGTGAGTGTGTGTGAGTGTGTCTGAGTGTGTGTGTGTGTGAGTGTGTGAGTGTGTGAGTGTATGAGTGTGTGTGTGAGTGTGTGTGAGTGTGTCTGAGTGTGTGTGTGTGTGAGTGTGTGTGTGTGTGAGTGTGTGAGTTTGTGAGCGTGTGAGTGTGTGAGTGTGTGTGAGTGTGTGAGTGTGTGAGTGTATCAGTGTGTGAGTGTGTGAATGTGTGAGTGTGTGTGTGTGAGTGTGTGTGAGTGTGTGAGTGTGAGTGTGTTGTGTGTGAGTGTGTGAGTTTGTGAGTGTGTGAGTGTGTGGGTGTGAGAGTGTCTGAGTGTGTGAGTGTGGGTGTGTGAGTGTGAGTGTGTGAGTGTGTCAGTGTGTGAGTGTGTGAATGTGTGAGTGTGTGTGTGTGTGTGTGAGTGTGTGAGTGTGTGAGTTTGTGAGTGGGTGTGAGTGTGTGAGTGTGTGAGTGTGTGTGTGTGAGTGTGTTAGTGGGTGTGAGTGTGTGTGTGTGAGTGTGTGTGTGTGTGTGGGTGTATGGGTGTGTGTGTGTGTGTGTGTGAGTGTGTGAGTGTGTGAGTGTGTGAGTGTGTGTGTGAGTGTGTGTGAGTGTGTCTGAGTGTGTGTGTGTGTGAGTGTGTGAGTGTGTGTGTGTGTGAGTGTGT
>OX063268.1:5705318-5725318 GCA_944039245.1 Nebria salina
GAGTGTGTGAGTGTGTGAGTATGTGAGTGTGTGAGTGTGTGTGTGGGTGAGTGTGTGAGTGTGTTAGCGTGTAGGTATGTGAGTGTGTGAGTGTGTGAGTGTGTGAGTGTGTGAGTGTGTGAGTATGTGAGTGTGTGAGTGTGTGTGTGGGTGAGTGTGTGAGTGTGTTAGCGTGTAGGTATGTGAGTGTGTGAGTGTGTGAGTGTGTGTGTGTGGGTGTGTGTGTGTGTGAGTGTGTGAGTGTGTGAGTGTGTGAGTGTGTGCGTGTGTGCGTGTGTGTGCGTGTGTGCGTGTGTGCGTGAGTGCGTGTGTGCGCGTGTGCGTATCTGCGTGTGTGCGTGTGTGCGTGTGTGTGTGCGTGTGCGCGTGCGCGTGCGCGTGTGCGTGTGCGCGTGTGCGTGTGCGCGTGCGCGCGTGTTTGTGTTAGTTTGTTTGTGTTTGTGTGTGTCTGTGTTTTTGTGTGCGTTTGTGTGTGTTTGTGTGTGTTTGTGTGTGTTTGTGCGTGTTTGTGTGTGTTTGTGTGTTTGTGTGGAAAATTATGAAATTTTAAACTTAAAATTTGTATGTGCCTGATAAGAAAACCTTCTATTTTAGAAAATAGTATTCCGACCGGAAATGTAAGTTTACTCTAGTCATTTTTTGCTTTATCTGCAATTACTCAAAGATAGTTGCAGTTACAGAAAAATTGTTACAGTAAAAATTATAGATATTAACATGTTGTACAACTATTATTTGAAACTTTTTTTACCAAACGGTACCGGAAACAAGGAAATGGCTCTTGAAATTTCTTCTTATACATATTTTTACTTAAATCGGATCATCTGCGCCTGTCAATTGTATATCAAAAAAAACAAAACAGTATCTTGAAAATAATATGTCATCGTTTTATGCTCCGGAAAACTTCAAAGTAGCCTGAATTTTGAATATAGACCGATCCGTCCCGCTGTTCAATGCGAGCGCAATAACGCTACACCTTTCTACTTAAAACTTTAAGCACGTTTTTCTCGAAACAACATTTTTCAAGCTGACCGGACCGATAACTCGAACAAATCTTTACTGATTTACTTGAAATTTTAAATCTATATGCAAAACTACTTTCTTCATGGAAGTACGAAGGATTTTTTTATGTTGCATCGTTCAATTGTTATAAACAATTTTTGGGCGAATTTTAAGCGATTTTCGACATTTTTATTTTTAAAAGCACGTCATTTCTGCAAAAATCAATATATGAAAAAATCCTGCGTAATTTTCTAGCTGTTTGAATTTACAATCGAAATTTGTTTATTTCATGATTCTAATTTTAAGAATCCAGGAGATATTAGTCCGGCCGCAAAGTATTGAAAAAAAGAGGCGTCACTAGGAAAATGCTGGGAAACCGCCATTTTTTTCCTGAGGGCTCGTTAAAAATTTTAAAAGCATTGCCCAATATACATACAATAATGTACTGTTTTCCAAATTATGATGTATTGTATAGTTTTGCTGGAAAAAATTCACAAAATTTGCCTATATTTTCCGCCTCTAGGGTAGTTTATCCCTTAAGATGCATGTTTGGTTATATTTTTTTTCTTTGTATACTATATTTTCCATTGTATCCATGGTTAAAAGGAAGGTAATATATATATATATATATATATATATATATATATATATATATATATATATATATATATATATATATATATATATATATATATATATATATATATATATGTATATATATATATGTATATATATAAATATATATAAATGATAGCGTAGTGTATAACATAAATATTAGTTCAAAAAGAGATTTAAGTTAGTGTATAAAGGGGTATAAAATAAATCAATAGTAGCGTTAAGTTAGAGAAAAAAAAAATATATATATATATATATATATATTTTTTATATATATATATATATATATATATATATATATATATTGTGACGAAGTTATGGTCATTTATACAGCAAGCACCATGGCTACGGGGCTAAAGTGCTTGACTACCCAGTCGAAGTCTTAACTTCATACTGAGCAGTTGTTTTTACTAAGCGGAGTGTGCAGTTATAAACTGAAAATTTCATTTGTTTTAAACAAGTTCTTTATTGTTCTACATTGTTTTAAACAATAATTTCTTTCTTACTTTCAAAATTCCAAGTGAATTTTACGCAAAACTGGCCTCTACGCCAAGGCGCAATAATACCATACGTTCTAACAACCCTAGGAGGGAAATAGTCGACTCCCCATCCTCATCAACATCCCTGGAGAGTCTTCCGGGGACATTCGACTTTTCAAACCAAGAACCGTTCCCACATTTGGATCTCGACTCGAGTGGGGAAACTATCATAGGGATGGAGGAAGACGAACCCCCCAATCAACCCCATCTTGGCGCAGACCCCGTACCTACAACAAGTGGGAAAAACAAAAATAAAATTCGGGTAAGCACATTGTTTGCTCCCAAAGCGAGTGTACGTCCCAGGGAAGACACACCTCCAGAGGATAGGAATTTTAAAATTCCCAAAAGAACCGCCAAACCCCCTGTCAAACCCAAATCCTACACCAAAACACAAAACAAGTTCCACTCCCTAACGGACAACGAGACTAACGAGGACACGGACACAGACGAAGAACCCGAACCAAAAATATCGAAACCCCGCCCGCCCCCTCCCATAATCTTCCCTTCAATACCCAACAACGCAACAAAATTGACAACCTACATACAGACCTACGCAACAAAAGGGTACCACATCAAATACACTAACAACAACACAAACATATATATCCACAACGAACGACAAAACATCATCACGGACCTGAATGCGGACGCAGACAACCACTTCTACACATACGCAAACAGAGAAACGAAAACACACGCATTTGTGCTCAGGGGCCTCGATAGTGCGCCGGAGACGGAAGAACTGCGTGTGGAGCTGACTACCCAAGGCATCTACATCCAAAAGGTTTTCAGAATGCGCAACACGAGGCGACCACTCTACCTTATTACAACAACCAACAATCACACAGTAAAATCTCTCAACTCCAACTCTAAATTCATTTTTCACGTCAAGGTAGAGTGGGAACGCCATATCAACAAGAAGCAGATGATCCAGTGCCATCGCTGCCAGCAGTGGGGTCACGCCACAGCAAACTGCAGGCTTCCCCCACGTTGCCTGAAGTGCGCACAGGGCCACCTGACACAAACTTGCGTCAAGACCCCTGACACACCTGCCACATGCGCAAACTGCGCTGGCTCTCATCCGGCCAATTATATTGAATGTCCGGTGTACATAACAAAAATAAAAATTTTAGAAATAAACAAAACTCGGATTTCTAAGACTACTAAAACATACGTTGACGCTCCCATCCCTTCCAAAAACTCCTGGCAAAAACCCAACATCAACACACAACCCCCAAACCAAAACTTCCTTCCCAATAAACAAGATTTCCCAGCGCTCCCAACCACGAAACAAATTACGCACCGCCCCTCAAACAACACACAAAAACAACAACAACAACATCAAAAACAACAACAACAACAACCACAACAACAACATCATCAACAACATCAACAACAACAACACCATCAACAACAACCACAACAACAACCCATGGACGACATAACAGAATTGTTCGCAGAGATGGCTAAACTAAACGCGACGATAAACATTTCAAACATGCTGACAGCCATAAAAGACCTCAACAAAGCACTAGCAAAGGCAAAATCACCTAACGAACACTTCACAATATTTTTATCATTCGCGCAAAATGTTCACACGTACAACATTTAAACACAAAACAACACTAAACATCTGTTCAGGGAACGCCAACGGAGTTATGGGTAAGATAGGTGAACTTACACACTTTCTACAAACTCACAACATACATATTTGCTTACTTAATGAAACTAAACTCAATAACACACACAAATTTAAGATACACAATTACACAATCTACAGAGCTGACCGACCACACCAGGGTACGACCCCCGCGGGAGGCGTTGCAATTCTAGTTGAACACAATACACCACACACACTAACACCAAACCCTCAAACCACACTGGAAACTCTCAACATAACACTCGAAGACAACACAATAATCTACGCTGCCTACAACAAGCCACTAAACAACATGACACGCGCAGACCTCTCAACACTACTGCACAAAAACAAAACACTAGTGATCGGTGACTTTAACGCGAGACACACGGACTGGGGTTGTCACAGAAACAACACTAACGGCCTCACACTCAGAACATACATAAACACACACGTCGCCATCATACTCAGCCCTAACACACCCACACACTACCCTGCAAATGGAAGTACACCTTCCATAATCGACATTATCATCAACAAAAACGTCCAAAACATCACTTAACCCATTTCACTTCCTGAACTTAACTCTGATCATAATCCCATCATATTTCACTTAAACAACCGCAACACTGAATACACTTCCAAAACCATCACATCATACAAACACACAAACTGGGCGCTCTTCCGAAAAACACTCGACACGATCATCCCCATAAACAATCAAATACACACAACACAAGACATAGACACACAAATAGAGCGATACACAAACGCTATAAATGTAGCAAAACTAAAACACACGCAACAAATCAAAATCAACCCGCACAAACTTATTCTTTCACCACATATAACACAATTAATTCAACAACGCAACCACACCAGAAGACTATGGCAAAGGACACACATACACACATACAAAACACAGTTAACTTCATTAAACACACAAATTAAACATCAAATAAAAACACACAAAAATACTACCTGGGCCCTTAAACTTGCCGCCCTCAACCCTAACGATAACTCCCTCTGGAAGCTAACAAAAACACTTAAAAAAGCGTACACCACAATACCAACACTCACACATAACAATAACAAAGCCATCACAGACGAGCAAAAATCAGAAATGATAGCTAACACATTTGAACAAATACACGTAACACACACTCCAAATACACCCACACAAGATAAAATCACACAAGACACACTACAATACTTAAACACCCCGCACCACACTGACGCTAAAACGCTTGCCAGACTCCTTACCACCCCATCCGAAGTAACCAAACTAATCAGAACCCTACCCAACCGAAAAACTCCTGGCCCAGACCTAATAGAAAACCTTATCCTTAAAAACCTGTCAAGGGAATCCATTATCCAACTCCATTACATAATTAACGCCATCATAAAACTGCACCACTTCCCAGCTGCCTGGAAAACTGCTACAGTCCATCCAATCCTAAAACCGAACAAAGATCCCCACATACCCACGAGCTACCGCCCCATCAGCCTCTTAAATACCCTCTCAAAGCTCACCGAAAAAATCATTCTTTCCCGAGTCGACGATATCGACACAGGACTACATCTCACACCTGATCACCAGTTTGGCTTTCGAGCCAGACATTGCACGGTGCATCAGGTGTGCAGAATAGCAACCGATATCGCGACTCAATTCAACAAACATAAAGTCACGGTCATGACCCTACTGGACATAGAAAAAGCCTTCGATACGGTCTGGACAGTAGGACTCATGGCCAAACTCATATCCTTCCAATTCCCTCCTACACTAACCAAACTAATTTTCTCTTACCTCTCAAATCGATCCTTCTCTACCAAAGTCAATTCCACACAATCTACCCCTAAACCCGTTGTAGCAGGAATTCCCCAAGGCAGCGTCCTTGGTCCCAAACTCTTTAACCTATACATCAGTGACATCCCCACCTTCCCAAACACACGCATAGCACAATACGCCACTAAACAAACACAAATACACATAAACATCTTAGAACAATACTGGCAAAAGTGGAAAATTAACATAAACACAGCCAAAACCGAAACCATAGTCTTCACACGTAAATTCACAAACAACACAATTCACACACCACTAAAAATACACTCTTAAAAAATCACACCCATGAACACAGTCAAATACTTAGGAATACATCTACACAGAACGCTAAAACACGGCCAACACATCAAACATGCATTAATGAAAGCCCACGCTGTCCTGTCCAAACTTTATCCTCTACTCTTCAAAAACAGCTCACTTTCCATAAAAAACAAACTACTCATCTACACCGCAATCATTCGCCCAATCATCACCTACGCAGCCCCAGTCTGGTGTAACGCACCGATCACCACTACACTACCCTTGCAACGCCTCCAAAATAAGTGCCTTCGGCTGGCCACCAGCTCTGATAGATACACCCGAATAATACAACTACACGAAGACACTAACATACCATACATTACTGATTTCATACAAGAAACATCACAAAAATTTTACAAAAACACACAATATAATTCAAACACACTTATAAAAAACATAACACTTACCCGCGACAACACTACAAGTAAACTCAAACACAAGTTACCCTATCAAAACTTACCCATATTTCTAGAGGGGTTCCATGGGCAGAACACATAACACTAACACGCACAACCACACTTTACACTACTAACACACACGCACACTACACAACACAAAACAAAACATACTCTCATACACAAAACTGTACATCCATCACCAACAAACATGTAAATATTTTAAATTAGTTAAGTTAGTCTGTAAGTTTTAACAAAAATATTGTTTTCAATATATTAAATGGGTTTTCCCACAAAACACAATCCCAACGCACAATGTACAACAAAAATTTATAACAAATACAATTACACAATGTTCAAGCGCACAACGCAATAACACTCATGCACAGATATACACTCCCCTTGTGAGTAGGAGCTCTGACAAAACCAACCATGTTGTCCACACATTTGTATATAAGTACTAATGTATTAAAAAATAAAAATAAATAAAGAATGTTGAAAATGAAATGAATGCTTGACTACCGTTCTAGAGGTCCGGGGTTCGATTCTTGGCTGCGAACGATCCAACTTTTATTTTATTTTCAGATCGAGGCAGGTTTCTTTGCAAGCCTCGAAACGTTTAATTAGCAGCCTAGTATATATACAGGCCCTAGTTGAAGCGTAAAATCACTCTACACCGAGTATCTGTACCTTGGCTTTCCTGGTCGATACCTAGTGATCCGAGATTTTGCCGAGGTTGTCTTGACTGTGGTTTTCCTGGTCGACACCGAGGTTTACAAACCGCGTGGTGAGTACGAGACGTTTGCGTACGTCATCCACACCGTTTCTTTCCGTTCTTTTCACGCCTAGCGGCAGCCGTGGTTCTCCTGGCAGTAGCTAGGTGTAGTTTCCGACCGTTTTTATTAACCGTTCTTTACCGGTTCGCGATATTCTCGTTCGCGTAACTCCGCGTTACTTTTACCGTGCCTAGCAGCAGCCGTGGTTCTCCTGGCAGTAGCTAGGTGTAGTTTCCGACCGTTTTTATCAACCGTTCTTTTTACCGGTTCGCGATACTCTCGCTCCCGTAGCTTCGCGTTACTTTTCCCCTGTCTAGCGGCAGCTGTGGCTCTCCTAGCGGTAACTAGACGCGATTACCGGCCGTTTTACCAACCGGTAATTTTACCGGTTCGAGATTTTTGTTCTATTTAGTCTTTAGGGCAAATACTACACCGCTCCCAACTAGCGGACATGTTACCGGCCCGTGCCATGTCGGGATTTTAGCCATAACTTCGACCATACCCCGTCACCGGCACCAACAGAGTCGTCTGTATTTTCTTTGGAGTGAAACCAAGGGTTAAATAAAAGCCACGAGATAAATAAAACGCAAGTTTTCTTTCAACAACCCTGAACCTTCCCACTGCAGCTATCCCCGGCAACCCCTCTAGTAAGTGCGACCGTAAAGCCGTATCCGCTGAAGGCGCCCGAGCACCAGGCAACCAGCACACACGAAAGGGGGACATTGTTACGTGGGCCACACCAGGCCAGATAGCGTCACAATATTTATATATATATATATATATATATATATATATATATATATATATATATATATATATATATATATATATATATATATATATATATATATATATATATATATATATATATATATATATATATATATATATATATATATATATATATATATATATATATATATATATATATATATATATATATATATATATATATATATATATATATATATATATATATATATATATATATATATATATATATATATATATATATATATATATATATATATATATATATATATATATATATATATATATATATATATATATATATATATATATATATATATATATATATATATATATATATATATATATATATATATATATATATATATATATATATATATATATATATATATATATATATATATATATATATATATATATATATATATATATATATATATATATATATATATATATATATTTCTAATAAATGAGTTGAACGTATTGCAAATCCTAAATTTGTAAACTTTGATGATTTATACATATATGAATCATTTCGTAAATGTAGTGGTCATTTTATCGAATAATGTAAAAATTCTGGGACTAAAAGACTGAAAATGTACTCAATAAAATTGCCAGGTAATATTAAATAATTATGTTGAATACATCGTATTCTATTCATATATATTGAAAATTTATTTATTTATATGTTATTTAAGACAAATATATCAATTTGTAATTTGTAGGATTCCATGAAGAACTTTTCTTATCTTCTGCTGCACTTTCCACGTGAGGTAAGCTAGGTTATGTTATAGCCGAAATAATCAGTAGTGTCACTAACTCGATTATCACTAGTGCATTCGTTATGTTTGTTTTCTGTGTTCGTACTGTGCGGGCGAGTCCAAATAGCCTCAATCCGTTGTTTCTTAGCATTAAAAATATTGCAATTGCTGTGATGACATTCCATATGTAAATTCTATTAAAATCTCTATGGTACCTCAATAATGGCCAGTCCAGCGGTGCGTTTTGTATACTTGTCCACTAAATTTCTGACATTCCACTAATGGATGGTAAATTCAAATGTGTTATCTGACTAGGCCAATTATGATTTAAACATTCAGATAGACTGTTGTATGTTGGTATATTTTGTGCGTATAGTGGATTTATTCTGAATGGTTTCAGGTTCGACCAGGTTGCTGGAAGTACGTGTACTATTCCGAATGTCACACTGTCTTCTCCACATGGAATTTTTCTTGGGATAATCGGTTTATTGTTCACGTATAGTTAGCAGTTACAAGGCGACTGAATTTGTAACACTCCTGGTTGATTTATATATGTTTCCTTGATGCTTCTTATCTCCTTTGGGCAACGTATCTTGGTATTATTTTGCGGGTGAGTTATCACGTATGTGTCAGAAGATTCTTAGATTAATATTTAATAAAACTATGTATTTCTTTTCAGATTCTTAAATTAATATTTTATTAATCTCTATTTCTTTTCAGATCCTTAAATTAATAATATTATTACACTATGTATAATAATTTTTTATATTTACTAAGAAATAAGTATTATAATACATATATATATAATATCAGTTTTTTTTTAATATTCATTATTTTACCCAATTTTTGGTGATGGATTACAATATAATTAGAGCGATTTTTAGTGAAGACCACGATATTCTGAATCATAAATAGAGAAGCGAGAACAACGTCTTTGTATAAATTGATATACTAAGAGCGTTATTTTCGCATCTCTATTCATGATTCAGAGTATTGTGGTCTTCAGTAAAAACCGCTCCAATTTTTATGCAACCTGCACTGCATCTGGAATTCATATTTCCCGCCATCTGTTAGTTCAATTTCCATACGCCAAAATATACTCTTACAGCGCTTCTTTAAGGAGTCGACGATCTATTAGTGAATTATCTATGGGTTAGTCTTCTTGATCTGTTACCCCAGCGTGCACGCGTTTGTGAAAATGAATATTTATTTATTTAATGTTTTGTCCGTCATCTTGAATTTTGACATTTTGACCTTATATTCGTGATGTGCAACCCAAAAACCCTCCGGGTCGTTATTTTTATTTAAAACTAGGGTAAAACGACCAGTAGTGGCACAGTTTAGAAAATTCTCTACTTTTTTGAGGATTAAAAAAATATGGTTAATATATTTATATAATAATTGAAAATTTTTAAAGTTTAAGTGTTTTATAAAGTTAAAAAAAAAATTAAATTGTTTATTGATGTTAAAATGCCAGTTTTGGCACGGTGGCTGCCTTTAAGAGCACAGTCCTTTCTAGTAATAGCACGGCAAATTATATTTTTTGTTAAATGAACTAGGTAAATCAATAAATAAATAAGTTCTATTATAAATTTAATTTTGATTAAATATGGTTTATAAATTTACATATTTTAGCTAGTCTTTACTAAAATTTAGGTACATAATATATTATAAAAGAACACTTACAATAGCTTTGTTTTCTAAAGTTTTAAATTACATAGGTAGTATATCTATCTAAAGCTAAATTATTATAAAACTATAATTAATATAAACAATGAAAAGTTTAATTCCTTCTTTTTATATTTTTAGAAAAGAATTTTATTTCAGCTTGTAATTTTTTTTGCCGTTCAGATAAAAGTTTTTTTTTGCACTTTAATATCAGCTAGTTTTTTTTGGATTCAAACAAAATGCTGATTCATCGAGGTTGAATACTCGTGATGCATCAATATCAATTAGATTGTTTTTTGTTAAATATGATTCTACAAGCTGGAACCAATGTCTGATTTGCTCCTCAGTTACATAAGCTCTTGCCTTACTGAAATTTTCAGTACATCTTTTGGTTAATCTGTCTATATGCCTCTCTAAAAACAAAGAAAACCACTTGCTCCCTGGACGATTTTTAATGAAAATGGTTTTCCTATTTGATAAAACCATTAGCTCCTGTACACTGTCTAATAGCTGTTTTTTTGTGACTGGTGACCCTTTATCGCCACAAGCAATTATCCATTCGACTATTCTATTTTCTTCTTCATATGAACAAACTGTTGTAGGGCCTCTTTTTGCATTTATTGGAGTCTTGTTATGATACTTTGCAAATAGTGTCCTGGGTGGTATGCCATATTTTACTTTTGCTGCTCTGAAACTAATTTTTTTCTCTTTTATCTCTTCTAAAGCTTTTAATAAATTATCAAGCGTATATGATGTTTTGGTCCTAGTTCTTAATTTTTTATATTTCTTTTTGCCCTTTTTAATATCGGTGTTATTTTTTTCACCAGTTTTCACTAAAATAAAAATAATTTATTCAAATTAAAGGGGTTATGTTTTCGATTTTTACTTTTTATGAAATAAACAATAAAGTTTCAGTATACGTATAATGTAAATAATATATGTAAACTGATACATACTTTTTAAAGAATTATATATGTGCAGATAAAATTCGTTTTGATATAAAATATGCATAAACATTAATAATCTCACTTGCTTAGGTACCGTTCTATTTAGAGCAGCGGCTGCCAATAGAAAAGCCAGAGAGTATGGGGAGATGGATTTCAACGTTAAATCGGTTGTACAACGTTTGCAAAGATGGCGGGTTCCATGGAGCCTACATTGGAGGTTTAGTTGTCGCCGCAGCCACCGAGGGCGCGCGTTTTTTTTTTTTTTTTTTTTTTTAATGAAAGGATAGATGTATTTTTCTTTTCGTGGTACAGTAGACCACGAAATGCAAAAGTACCTCCTAAACAAAAAGCATTATTTAATAATACAAATATTTATTACTAATTCAGGTTTTTAATTTTACTTTATATAACATTCACATATTTATATGTTAAGATAACAATTATATTTTTATTATTAAATATTAATAATATTCGTATTTGGCTCTTCAGTCGAATATGAATTACATTCGATCAAATAGTTTTTATAATGGAACAAGTAAATGCTCATATTTATAAAAGAAAACTAATTTTAATAAGTAAATTTTTAATGAAGCTACAATTGACTTTCATCCATTCATCGCAATCTTTAAACCATTGTTTAACATTTAAATAAGTTTTTCTTCAATAATATGGTTTTGATGTTAGTACATTCTACTCATACGCACCCATCTACGACAAAAAAATTACTTTCTGTTTTTCCTCCGCAACGTATGTCGTTGAATAGGATCGCGCCAGGATAAGCGCAAGGTCTAATCCACCTGCACTCGAAATGTTTTGTACATACACGAAATGTTCTATAAACATCATGTGCAGGAGGAATAACGTACAGTTGCAGATTGTTGGTTTTTTCCAACCAAATTTGGAAAAGTGCTCTGTCCTTCGGAAAACAGGCGAACCGTTTTCTGTAATCAAAGCATCCGGGAACACAACATAATCGATTATTTAAATGCATACTACGAACAAACTATTATAGAATTCATATCAAATTTTTACTATTTATTTGTGATTTAATACTTACATGCCACAAAAAAAAAAGAGATTGCTCAAAAACAAACACTTGCTAGAGTTAAATAATATAAAATACAAAAGAACTTCCCGATAAATAACAGAGGACAAATCAATAAAGAACAATAACAAAATTGCATGTATGACGTATTGCACAATAAAAATGTTACATTATTTACAAAATGGATTCCAATAAACGTACTTATAAATAAATAATTTATTTTTCCAAAAAATGCAGTATAACATCATCCTAAATTTTTATTTGATTAGTAAAATATCAAGTAAATATTTAAAATTTATATACATTTAATTCGTTCAAATTTTTATAATTTTTTATTATCGCGACATCTAGAACAGCGGCGAATATGCAATTTTCTAACCTAACAAAACTCTGTCCAATAGTGGCTATGTTTCTTATTACTCCCCCTACTCTCTGAGAAAAGTGCTGTAAGCATAAAGTGTTTCTTTAATTGGCGCGCTCTTCAAATTTCATACCAATTCAAGAACACGTGTTTTTAATATTAAAAAAAAAAGTCAATATTCAACATTTGAAATGTTTCGATGAAATATTCATTTAGTTTATTTAACCAGGTACATATTAAAAAAATACGTTTTTCTAGTAAATATGATTGTAATTGCTTAAGCTATGGTAACCGTAAACTAACTAAAAATGGCTGTGAAAAGTACAATTTTGATATCGCTAAACAATATTCGTTTTTTTTTTTAATTAATAATTTTAAAAAGGACGTTCTAAAGGGTTTTTCTTGTTTAAAACTATATATAAATATTTAAATCGTTGTTATACCTACGCATTTGCACAATTTTAAACGTATAAAACCAAGTTTTTGATACCTGTGCCATTACTGGCGATGTGCCACTACTGGTCGTTCTACCCTAACTGATAGAACGTTTGTTATTCAAAAAACGCAGTGTTAAAACTTTAAACGCGTTTTTCTCGAAACTACATTTTCAAAGCCCGTGCCCATCAGAACTCGCTCAATTTTCAACCGATTTATATGGAATTTTGTACACATATTCTGAACAATATTACGCAACTTGTGACGATCTAACATTTTTAAAAAAAGTACCCCTTCATGATTTAATTCAAGGGTAAACTTTGAAAAACACGGGTAAAAATCGAATTTTTTTTCAGATTGCCGCTATATTATTTCTAATTATTATAAACAAAATGTTGGAACGTCACAAGTTGCTAAATATATTTACAATTAACCCTGTTTTACTGAATTTTTGTTTACACCACCCATCTGATTGCAGCAGTGGGCACCGGGATGCATATGGACTTCTGAAAATGACCGCTTTCAAGATGACCGCGATGACCGCGGCAGTTGCCGACCACGTATTATATTCTCAAAAAATAAATCTTTTGAATACAAAAAAAAACGTTTCAATCGCATGAGTACTTTTTCTTTAAACCATCGTCAAAGTTTGGGGCAAAATACACATATGTACCCCCTTAATATTCATTATTTTACTCAATTTCGGTGATGGATTACAATATAATTAGAGCGATTTTTAGTGAAGACCACGATATTCTGAATCATAAATAGAGAAGCGAGAACAACGTCTTTGTATAAATTGATATACCAAAAGCGTTATTTTCGCATCTCTATTCATGATTCAGAGTGTTGTGGTCTTCACTAAAAACCGCTCAAATTTTTATGCAACCTGCACTGCACCTGGAATTCATATTTCCCGCCATCAGTTAGTTCAATTTCCATACGCCAAAATTTACTCTTACAGCGCTTCTTTAGGGAGTCGACGATCAATTAGTGAATTATCTATGAGGCAATCTGAGTCCGAATGCAGAAACAACTGGGTAAGCAAACAACTGTTATATAAGTCAGAGCTTAGGTTACTGTCCAGCCTGACCCCGTAGCTAGTTCCTGTAGTAGAACCGTGCCTTGGTTTCGTCCGGCCGGGTTTGTAGAACTATAGTTGTCAGAGCTTCGGTTATTTCCAGCCTGACACCGTAGTTATTTCCCGTAGTACATCCGTGCCTTGGCTTTGTCCGGCCGGGTTTTGTAGAACTATAGATGACAGAGCTTCGGTTATTTCCAGCCTGACACCGTAGTTATTTCCCGTAGTACATCCGTGCCTTGGTTCCGTCCGGCCGGTGTTGTAACTTGTAGAAGTCAGAGGAGTGCATAAGGTATATCACTACTAGGGTGAAATTTCGTAGAACTATAAATAACAAGTCGTTTGGTCGTCCAGCGACATCTGTACCATATAATCAGAAATAAAGAAAGTAAACTAATGAACTCTGTGAGTGTAGGTTAATCTCCACTATAGCTATCCGGACGACTGGCGCCCGAATTTATTTCAGAGCCAACTAGGTGACGCCCACGACGAAAAGGGCATCACAATGTATATATATATATATATATATATATATATATATATATATATATATTTTATTTTTTATTATTATAGCGGATCGACTACTAAGATCATAACCGTTTATATAGAAGATCGTGTAATAGGATGTTTAATGTACAATTTGCAGGAACTAGCATACAATAAAACTATGTCGAGAAATTACTTAAACGAGAGTTTTAGCTAAAATAGAACGTAAAGAAAATTAATTGTGCATTCACAAATGTGAAGCATACTCTGCACTGCTGATATGAACAGAAGCAAGTTGAGAACTGCCTAAAAGCACAGCCCCGACAGTAATAAAGTTCGAGAGAAAAGAAAAATAATAACAATAATAATAATGAAATGTTAACTGTCTATTAACATTAGTGGAAAAAGAACGAAAAGAAAGTAACGTTTTAGATTTGATGCAACGTATCAATTGCACGTAGAAACGTTAGTAGTTTGCTTATGCGCATCGCATCATTGCGGAAATAGCTCGCGAAGGGACCCTCAATACTAGAATTTCGACGATGCAAATTGTAACTAGGACACTGCTCGAAGATATGTTCGAGAGTGCGCCTAGTGTTATAAGTGGAGCAGAGCGGTCGTTGTTCTCTAAGTAACAGGAACAAGTGTGTGAGACAAGTGTGCCCTAGTTTCAGACGTGAGGCAGCTACTTGCTCGCCCCTTGTTAGGCGGAGCGGTGGTAACCACCGCTCCACTGACACCTTTACACGTCGCAATTTGCTAGTGGAATTATTCCACTCCTCCTGCCATGTCTTAAGACAATGAACAGACACATATCTCAACACATCACCGGCGCGCAAGAGATGACGAACTATAAAGTCGCTGTTGGCTGCACCAAGAGCAGCCTGGTCGGCGCAGTTGATGCCGGGTATCCCAACATGACCGGGTATACACATAAGTACGACATCTATCTCTAGCTCCCGCAATCTATCGATTTCCCTACGAATGTCCACTACAGTAGGATCAGATGAAAATCTGCTACTGATACCCAAGATGGCACTCAGCAAATCAGTGCAGACGAGCAGGTGACGTCGCTCATAGAAAGATCGACGGGAGTGTCGAAGAGAGTAGAGGATCCCATATTACTCTGCGGTATACACCGAGCATATGGGTGACAGTGTGAACGATTGGTATACGCCGTCAGTCACGAAAGCACAGCCGGTCCCAGAGTCTGTATTGGAGCCATCGGTATATGTGTGTTGAAAATCTGTGTACTGTTTCAGCTGAATAAAGAATTCGACTAGGTATATGGCATGAGGAGTGAAAGCTTTTGGCTTACTGGTCAGCGCAAGATTTGTTGTTAAGGCTGCAGATGCCCATGGAGGTTCTGCGGTATATATCCGTGATAATACAGGCCCTTGGTTGTTGAGGATGGTATTCAACAGTCTTGGGAGTTTTAATGCGAGTGGGTATAGGGCAGTTGCATTATTCGTTCCTCATTCCTCGTTATTGCAGAAAATAGCGTGGTTTATGTGCTGCTTGAGCGTTTGAATTTTGCACACGTATCTCATACCAAGTTTCATGTACCTCATGTAAAGTGGCGGAACACCAGCTTCACAGTGACTGCTTGGAATTGGAAAAGTCCTAAACGCACCGGTGACAGTTCGAATACCAGCATTGTGTACACAGTCTAGCTTCTTTAAGTGAAGGGGATTAGCTGTATGCACAATGATGGCACCGTAGTCTATCCTGGAGAGAACCAGACTGGTGTACAGGCGCAGCAAAGAGTCCCTTTCGGCTCCCCATTTTGTGGAGGCAATACACTTGATTGCATTCAATGCACTGCGCAGAAATACTGTTGATGTGTTTCAAAAGTAAGAAACGTCTGTCGAATATTAAACCCAGAAACTTCACCTCATCTACAATCCGCACTGGTCTGTTGTAAAGCGTTACAATAGGACAGTTGTGTGCTTTGCGTAGTCGACAAAAATCGATAGCAAATGTCTTTTCCGTAGAAAAACGGAAAAACACAGTCGGATGCGGCAAGAGCAACAATGTCTACAGCCTGCTGTAATCTCTCCTGACAGAGAGCGAGAGATTGAGACGAAGTGAAGAGGGTGAGGTCGTCGACATAGAGACAATAATCAACGGTATTGGGGATGTTAGAAACGATTTCATTGATTGCAATCAAGAATAATGTTACACTTATGGAAGAGCCTTGAAAAATACCGATTTGCAACGGTCGTCTAGAAGAGAGAGTTTCTCCAAATCGGACCCTAAATGAACGGCTTCAAAGAAAGTTTTCTATGAATTGAAGCAGATGGCCTCGTAAACCTTAGTTGTGCAATTTTCATAGTATTCCATATCTCCGAGTCATATCGAACGCTTTCTCTAGATAAAAAAACACAGCAACCAGATGGTTGCGTTTTAAGATACTAGACTGAATGGCGTTTGTCAAATACACATGAAGGTCAGTGGTGGAATGGTGCTGACGAGATCCACATTGATGTTTGTTGATGAGATTGTGAGATTCTAGAAACCAGCTGAGCCGGGAATTGATTATACTTTCATATATCTTTGACAGATGGCACGTCAAAGATATAGGACGATAACTAGAAGCAAAAGACACTTCTTTTTTCTTTTTGTGATTCGGTACAGTTATTGCTTCACGCCAGACGTCTGGATAGATATTTTCAACCCAAAGATGGTTCAGAAATTCCACTATTCTTTGCTTGAAATGGTCGGGTAGATGTCGAAGCAATGCGAAAGTGATGTCGTCATGACCGACAGAAGTGTTTGCAGTACGACTGAGTGCAAATTCAAATTCGTCGAAAGAAAAACTAGAATTGTACAACTCAGTGTTGTCAAAGTCAAGTGGAACCTCCTCAGACGCTTTTACTCGCAAAAAATGAAGCGAATAATTGTCCGAATTGCTAACTGGTCTGCTAAAATCTCACAAATCTCATCTCTAGTAGTGTGTACTTAGTCATTGACCTGGAGCATTGCAATATGGGAACTTTTCTTTTAGCCGTTTATATATCTGATTTTCTTCCAAAGTGTAGTTTGGTCGGAATCAGTACCGATTGAAGAAAAAGAAAGAAAACCATGCCAAGACTCAGTTTTAGACATAAGAATTGGGCGTCTGGCTTGCGCACGTGCTTTTTTGAAAGTGATTTGGTGTGCTAGTATCTGATTTCTCCGGTACGCTTTTTTGCACGAATATCGGCAGAAACTTGAGCATTCTACCAGGGAACTGACCTCGTCCTGGGTCAACCACAAAATTTCGGTATAGAAACCGAAGCGGAAAACAGAATACAATCAGAAAGATGTTGTAGTTCTACAAGTTAATCTGGTGACGGATCAGGTAGCTTAAGGTTGTTCCTAAATGAATTCCAATCCACCAGATCAAACAACCATCTACTTATTGATTTTTGAGCTTCATATACAGCATTAGAAACGAACGACACAAGAATGGGAAAATGGTCGCTGAAATGGGCATCGTCAACTACCTGCCACTGAAGATGTGCAGCTAAAGAAGATGTAGAGAAAGATAAGTCGATTGCAAAAAAACTTTTTGATATCATGTTTATGTGCGTGGCTGAGCCAGTATTGAGAAGGGTGACATCATTGTTGTCCAAGAAGCTTTCGACAATTCGACCACGGGTATCTGTGCTTACAAAACCCCAGAGTATATTATGCGCATTAAAGTCACCGACAACAATGAAAAGAGTCGGTAGTTGGCGTGATAAATCCTCGAGGTCATTTAAATTGGAGTTGCCATCCGGAAGGTAGACGTTGCAGATTGTAATTTTACGGGGTGAAAATACCTGGCATGCTACTGCCTGTATTATATATATATATATATATATATATATATATATATATATATATATATATATATAAATATATATATATATATATATATATATATATATATATATATATATATATATATATATGAGCGCTTTTACTAACGTAGTTATAGATCGGTTATAAAATACAATATAAACAGTTTTAGAAGAACAATACTAAAGTCTAATTAAAATCATTGCGGTTAATATGTATAAATGACTGGTTGACCCGATGCTAAGACATCCTACGATCGCATCGATGGTTATAACGACGCCTTAGGTTTGGGCGTCGCCTTGGTATCCTTCACACCTGCATCATAAAAATACAACATGTCATACCGATACCACAAGACATTATACAAAGGATTAGGTAGGTTACAGAATATGGAGACAGTGCCTTAGAGCCCTGTACAGACTTGTTCACGACAAGCTTATCTACCAACTGGTCCAACCCTGGACCTCTGCCAGATACACCCTGCAGGCAGGCTTCCATTACGGGCATTCCCTAATGGGCATCTCCTAGTGGTTCCAATCCTGGCGCTACCAGGCACACCCCCCTAGGTAGGCAATCCCAAGTAGGTCCAACCCTGGACCTCTGCCAGATCCACCCTACTTGGGCGAATTTCCCTCAGGTCCAACCCTGGTCGAAGCCAGTTCCACCCTGAGGAAGAAGTACTAAAATACAGGTCCTGCAATCGAAATGCATTCATATCCTGTATTGAATTACCTGCTATCAGATCTAATCTTGGAACAAGCCAAGCACGCCTTGATAAGCGGATATAACATTAAGGATAAGGAAATAGGAATATACCTGAATGACAGTGAGAATACTCACTCAACAATTAGCAATCCGCCATCAACATACAGCATTGGTTTGCCCAACAGCATCGCTCGTCCCTTGGACCGCGTCACCCTCGTATGCACTCACACATGTACAATTCACCGACTCACAACCATAGTGCACAGTCTCACGTATCAACGGTGACTGTTCTACTTAAGAAAGATATAGTTACATAAGTAAAATATTGAGAAAAATGCAATTGCAAGTTAAATAAATTTTATTTTTATAGTTATTTTTCAGTAGGCAATGAAACAAAATTGAGCTTAAATACAACGAAACATAAATTAAATACATTAAATTATTTGTTATTTACTTTATAAATAGTGTTATAAAGTAAATAACAAATAATTTCATGTATTTAAGCTCAATTTTGTTGCTTGTAATTAATATCTTTAATATAATTAATTGAACTAGTTATATTAACGTTCGTGTGTGTTTTATTTATTTTCTACACTTCACCGAAATAAATAAAAACGTAACAGTATTTAAGCTCAATTTTGTTTCATAGCCTACTGAAAAGTAACTATAAAAATAAAATTTATTCAATTTTCAATCGCATTTTTCTCAATATTTTACTTATGTAAGGGTATAAAACGAATACATAATGGAATTCAGAAAAAAAAACTCTATCGAATAGGCCTAAAAAATATATAGCATCTCGTTTG
>OX063268.1:5730318-5815318 GCA_944039245.1 Nebria salina
CTGTGTTTTCAATTCACGAACAAACCTTCAATTAAGAAATTTTTCATTTCAAGTATTTTTGTTTAAATTTTAATCGAGTCTTATCGATTTAGAAGGTTTTATATCTAGTAGATTACTAAATCGATTAAATAGTTCTCTCTGTGTGTTCTATAATCCCATAATTCCTTTTTTTCCTATCTTCCTGTGTGAATGTGTAGTCTGACGACCTCGTCGAATTTAAAGATATTTTTTCTGCCTTATTATTTTGTTGTCTAGTTGTAAGATTTTAGCTTAGTTTCGGTGAGTCTTGATTTTTGGTTTAGTGGTTTGGTTGGTAATTTAAGAAAAGAATCAAGGGCCGAATAAAGGCAGAAATATATAGTCTGGACCAGTTGTGAGATTATTCTTACAAGCAGTGCGTTCATTTCATACTAGCGTTCATCACATTCTCATTCGCTCATTAATCAACCGGTTTCATTCCGTTAGTATCACTTTTTTTTTGTTAAATTATGTTTCTTAAAAACATTTGAATTCTTAAGATATACCAATAGTCGACATTTAATCTTCGAAATTTGTGCACTATACTGTGTATTTTATACAATGTTGTATACATTTATTTGATCTATGACCGGTATTATAAAGAACAGAATAAAAGTTAATTAGTTACTATTGAAGTAAATTTACTTACAAAGATAATAAAAGTTTGGGTATTATAAAAGAATCTTACAAGTAAATTAACTATTAGGAGATTAACCGGTTATATAAGTTTATCTATTCATCAAGAGAAGACTGACAGCAGAAACATATTTAAAATTTGGTCAAGAAGCATATTATATGCTTCTTGGTTGGCATCAGATCATTATTTTATGTTAAAATTAGTTCATTGACAAACAAAAATGGATAAAAATGAGAAATAGGAAAAAATTATACAGACAAATAATGCAAATATATTATAAATATTTAGCGAATACATTCATGTTATTGAAAATAATTAACTTCAATACGCGTAAAACGTCTTGTTAAAACCTATTACTAAATTCTTCATCTTTATAAATATCGAAGGTAACATTTCCTTCTCGGGAAACCCGTTGACGTCTTCGTAACAATTATACTGAACTTATTGATAAAACCGTTGAAACTGATGACATACCACAATTTTGTTACCTTAAAAACAGAAAAAAATAACAGAATAAAATAATTTATAATATTTAGTGTATAAATAGATAAAATTGCGAATATACATAGCTGTATTTAAAATAATAATATTTTAAATAAAAACAAAACATGAAGCTGTCAAGTAATTGACAGATTAAATTTTACTAGCTAGGATTTCATTTAAATAGTTTAACTGTGAGATTTACTAGAAAAGTAAATTTATTTTTCGTTTATAATACGGAAATCTATAGAGTATAGGGTATTACTTGGTTAGTAAATAAAATCTACCTAGTATTTTAGTTATTTGACGTTTATAATACCGGGCATTAGATATATTTTTGTTAATTTAAAAATTTTTTTTTTTGAAATTTTGCTTTTTTAATTAAAGTCATTAATATTTAGTCAATCATCCATTTAATTTATAAATCCTAGTTGGGAAGAATTACTTTGTTCTTTAAAAATTTCAGAGCACGAACCCTTGGCTATAGGGAGTCAGGTGATATTCTTGGTTGCCAACGCAGCTCAAAGGAGGTGTGCTCGGAGTTTCCGGACGCCTTGCTACGTGGAGTCTAACGTGGATTATTGTTGTTTTTTGTTCCCTAAACCAATTTGTTTTACATTGGCTAACCTACTGTATCTTTCGTAAAGTCTAGTTACACAGTTTTTTTAAATTTTGGAATTAGTTATAAATATTTTGTTGAATTATACCCCATCTTTTGGTTTTTTTACTTTCTTATACGAAGATAAGTAAGTATTGTAATAATAAAACATCTGCAGTATCATGCACCGAACTTTCTTATACGCTTTTGGGTTAAATCACATCCTATTTTCATTATTTTTCTAACTTATAATATTTTTTCTAACCTTTGGAACACTTTTGCACTAAATATATTTCTTAGAATAATTATAAAATGCCAAACTTCAAATTATTTAAGTCTGTTTTGTTTTTTTTTGATAAACAATTGACAGGCACAGATGATACGGTTTATGTAAAAATAAATATAATACGTAGACGTACCGTTTTGGAAAAAAAGTTTCAAATAAAAGTTGTACAAAATGCTGATATCTATAATTTTTATTGCAACAACTTTTCTGTCCTGTAACTATTTTTGAATAATTGCAGAAACTGTAAAAATTTACTAGAGTAAACATGTACTTCCGGTCGGAATACTGTTTTCAAAAATAAAAGGTTTTCTTGCCAGCCACATACAAATTTTAAGTTTAAAATGTCATAATTTTGCCCTTAGCTGTAGAGCGCTCATACACACACACACACACACACTCACAAGCACACACACGCGCGCGCACGCGCACACGCACGCACACGCACTGCGTATAAGAAAGTAATAATGTTTTCGTAAATCATAAAAATATAGCCTCTAAAAACAAGTGGACATTTGAGAATTTCAAACACGGAAACCAGTAGGCACATGCGTTAATTTTGTTAGCTTAGCTGTATAAACGCCAGTTTTTCTTGTTAGTAAAATGCAGCCTTAAATGTAGCGCTAATGTTAAATTTAGCGTTAATTTTTATAAAGGCCAGAAAAATTGTTTTTATTTGCAAATGGTGTTTGATTAGTGCATTGCTGTCTAATTGGTTTGTTAAGTAGGAAACGAGTGTTATGCGCGTAGTTTGTCAATGGTAATGGCTTATATTGAACGGCTTGTTGTTATGTATATTTGGTTTTATATTGGTTTTCGAAGAGTTGTTTATATGGGATTTTGTCATTTTCATTTTATTTTCAAATTGAAAATCGTTAGTCAGCATGCTTAGAGCAGAGTTTAAATCTACTGGGTTTTTGGCAAGCATAAGTTGACCGATAGGCATAGTTACGAAAGAATGCATCTAATACCGATGCTTTATTAGCAGGAACATTTGTGGTAAAATATAAAGTTTGTAAATTAAGTAAATGTTGTATTTTATTAAAACATCTGCAGTGTCATGCATCTAACTTTCTTGTACGGGTTTTGGTTGGATCATATCGTATTTACCCTATTTTACTAATTTATAATATTTTACTAGCCTTTGGAACCCCTTTTCACTAAATTATTTCTTAGAATAAATATTAAATGTCAAACTTCAAATTATTTAATTTTTTTGTTTTTCTATTAAACTATTGACAGGCACAATTGATACGATTTATGTGAAAATAATTATAATAAGAACAAATTTCAATTACCATTTTCTTATTTCTGGTACCTATTTTGAAAAAAAGGTTTCAAATAAAGGTTGTACAAAATGCAAATATCTATAATTTGTGTTCCAAAAGTTTTTCTGTAAGTGCAACCATTTTAGAGTAATTGCAGAAACCGCAAAAAATTGGCTAGAAAAAACATGCACTTCCGGTCTGAATATTGTCTTCAAAAAAAAAAAGATTTTCTGCCCAGAAAAATACAAATCTTAAGTTTGAAGTTTCATAATTTTATCCTCAAGCGTCTAGGCTGTAGAGCGCTCACACACACAAACACACACACACACACACACACACACACACACACACAGACAGGCAGACAGGCAGACAGACAGACAGACAGACGGACAGACGGACAGACGGACAGACGGACAGACGGACAGACGGACAGACAGACGGACAGACGGACAGACAGACAGACAGACAGACGGACAGACAGACAGACAGACGGACAGACAGACAGACGGACAGACAGACAGACGGACAGACAGACAGACAGACGGACAGACAGACAGACGGACGGACAGACAGACAGACGGACAGACAGACAGACGGACAGACAGACAGACAGACGGACAGACAGACAGACGGACAGACAGACAGACGGACAGACAGACAGACGGACAGACAGACAGACAGACAGACAGACGGACAGACAGACAGACGGACAGACAGACGGACAGACAGACGGACGGACAGACGGACGGACAGACAGACGGACAGACAGACAGACAGACACACACACACACACACACACACACACACACACACGCACACGCACACGCACACGATACACACACACGATACACACACACGATACACACACACGATACACAACACACAGACGGACGTCATTTCAAAAATAGTTGGAATCCATTCAGGGAAGGTATATTTCCGTTAACCCTTAGCTGCCACATGGGGTAACTTGTTACCCCAGGCTCGAAAAAACCGCGTTTTTCAGTTCTTAAAATTTAAAAAATCATATATCTGGGGTATCTGACGTTAGTCAATGGTTGTATCTGTCAACTAATCCAGACTACACGGTCTTATCACGATTAATAACAAATTTTCACTTGGCTAAAGTGGTCTGGGGTAACAAATTACCCCAGTGTAGCAGTAACCGCCAAAAATTTAATTACAAAGTAATTTTTGTAACATCATTTTTTTGAAAAATAAACTGTTATGCAGATGAAATGGATCTTGAGGTAGTTACTTTTTCGAACGGTAAAGACGCTGTATTTACGGTCGTGAAAAGGACAAAAAAACAAGATTTGAATGTTCTTCATAGAGCATAGATTTGTTCTATGTAAAGAATGCACTGGCCTATAATTTAGCTTAAAAACTTTGGACATTTTTGGAATGACGTCTGTCTGTGTGTGTGCGCGCGTGTGTGTGTGTATGTGTGTGTGTGTGTGTGCGTATTGCGCTTTTTCATTGCATTTTTTATTCTCGTATTTTGTTTTTGTTTTTTCGCGACTATCAACAATAAAACGCAAGGCAAGTTAATTAGAAAATAAGCATAGTAAAACTTAACGATATTGAACTCATCGAAATTGTAAAAAAAAACTTTAAACGCGTTTTTCTCAAAATAAGATTTCTCCGTCTGGATCTCAAAAAAGTATTTGAACGCTCAAGCTAATTTTTTTAAAAATTTGTTTGCACATTGATTACTTACTTCGTACTCTAGAATCATTTCTTGAAACTACATGGATTCCCTTACAGCCGATTTTGAATAGCAGAAAATTAGCGGTTTTATAATAATAATTTTCGAACAGCTATGATTTTTTAAATTTTTGCTTTCAAAACGTCTTCGTAGCGGAGGAAGAAAATATAACCGTATATTCTTAAATGCCATTTGGTTTTTTTTTTCAAGTGAACCAACGAAGAGCAATTGTGGGCACGGCAGAGCGCTTTTTTGTTTTGATAATTCTTGAGCACTTGCTTAAATAATAGAGAAATTTTATTTATTTTCCAAAATATATATATTAATGTATACGCTGCTATTCAATAAATAGTTTTAATTTATAAATAAAACTTAATTTAAAAGCTCTTATTTTAACCTAAAAAACCAGAAAGACCCCATAATCTATGAATGTAGGCATTAAATGAAGTCATTTTAATGTTTAGGGGGTGTTCAAATGATGTAGGAATAACTGTATCAGTGTAAGTAGGTTTTCTAAAAATACTAAAGTCGAATGAGTTATTTATTCGTAAAATAGTTAGATCGAGCAAATATATTCTTTGATTAGATTATTTTTCCATAGTAAATTTAATAGACGGATTCGAAGAATATAAGTGAACTAATAATTGGTCTAATTGTCTGTCTGAACCCGTGAAGAGACACAAAACGTCATCTACATACGATGTTATGTATTAAATTGAAGTTAGAATTAAGTAATTTCCGATCACAATTATCCATAAATATTTCAGCTAAAACAGGACTCAACGGGGAAGCCATTGGTAAGTTTCATATTTAATAAAGCACTTATCTTGGAATTGAAAATAATTTTGATTCAAACATAAGTTTAAGAGTTTAGTAATTTCGTCTTGTACACTGGGATTGGTGTTGTTTGTTAAATTAGTTTTAATGATATCTTTAAGGTCGTTGATCGGGATTGAGGTAAAAAGACTTTTTATGTCAAAAGATATAAGTTTAGCATTTGTCGGGATTTTAATAGTTTTGAGTTTATTTGCTAATTCTAAAGTATTTTGAATGCCATGTTTCGGTTTAAAATTTAGAATTTCTGGAAAAATTTGCTAAGTTTATGAGTAGAGGCTTTAACATAAGATACAACTGGTTGGAATGGGATAGAATTTTTATGAAGTTCGGGTAAACCATATAAACCAAATAACTTACATTGACCGGAAATTAAAGTGGTACACTTTTTAATGGTGGATTTTAGAAACAATTTTGTGAAATACCACCGAGTGTTTTTCTATCAATTTAATTATTAAATTCAACAATGCCAATAAAGTCAGAATTATTCGACAAAATTAATTCATAATATTTAATACAGATTTAAATTAAGATCTTTTTATTATTTTTCATCTAAATGGAAAAGAAGTTAATTCCGCGTAAATAAAATTTAATTTGGTTTTTGTTCCATTGTAATACTTAAAAGCTAAATTACAAACCAATAACAGTGTTTTATTGATACTGTCTGCGATAAGGATTAATTGCGTATTCCATTTGTAACAGTATAACAGAATATTTTGTAGCTGCAGCAAGCATCTAAAATGTATAATAAATAATATATCACAGCACAATCGATGATAACATATTATTGTATATAAACTTACGGACTGAATTAACGTATAATCGAGTCGAAATAATCCACAAACTTTGAATCGAGTTATAGTATTCTTCATTTGTATTGATATTAATTTCAGCTAAAATTATGAGTAATTTAATATAAATCACATTAATCTCAAATTAGGTTCATGATTGCAGAGGTCGAAAACTTTGTCAATTTATTAACCATTCTTATTGAAATCAAGTCAGTATTATTCAACAAAATTAATTCATAATTTTTAATACGGATTTCAATTAAGTTCTTTATATTCTTTTTCATTTAGATGGAATGAGTTAATTCCGCGTAAGAAAGTTTTAATTTGCTTTTTGTTCCATTGTAATATTTAAATGCTAAATTACAAACCAATAACAGTGTTTTTTAATAACAAATCAGGAAATAAATGTTTAATTTCCATATACAAATAAAATAGCTAAACTATACTAAAGTAAAGTAGCAAATATGTACATTTGATAATTTTTGGAAGCTATTCATTTTTGTTAAATTCAGTATCAATCAATACGAATATTTGTTTTTGTACTGCATTATGTTCAGTAGTTACTATACAAATATTTAAATTATAGCGGTTTCCCGTTCAAGAGCTGATCACCTAGTAACCTTATTTCTTTGTCAATAACGAGTTTTGAAGTCGTTGACACATTAATAATTGCACTTAAAATAAAGTATTGAGTTAAAAATTTTAAATCAGTGCCAACTTGAGATAAAACTGTCTGAACTAACCGATGAATAACAAAATCTGAATACTTACATTAATTATTTCCCTCTGGTATTCAGATTTATTTGCATATTTATTCCAAAGTTCATGCAATAGTAATGGTGATTTAATAGCCTACAAAAAACAAATTGATATTTTATTGGAAAACACGTACACTTCGATATCATACGGGAACATATTTCGCGGCCTCGGAAACATACGAAACAATAGATATCTTTACTTAAATATATTAGTACCTTTCACAATTTTATCGGAAATATTGAAATTCAAAAATGTTCATTTGTGTTGACAAGTTTTGTAGATATAATAATTCATATCAACTGTGCTAGTGTATAATTTAACGGTTATACAAAAAAATGGCGGAAATAGATTAGAAAATATATTATATGTCTGGGCCAATCAACATACATTGTAACGTTTTTACCGTATGGGTGGAGAAATCAAGCAACAGTTTTTAACTTATGGATACCTTACAGAGTCTTGGCTCTAATATCACTAATATATTTTTTAAATTTTATTGTGGGCAAACCAAAAAATAAATTAAAATTCAATTTGCAGGAAATGGTTTATTGACAATAGAACTACGAGAAAAATAAATTTAATTATGTATACAAAGCGCCACGGCTGCTCATAAAAAAAATGTCTCCGCTGCATCCATGTTTCAGGGAGCTCTGTTGAACTAAAACCAAAAAATAAAAAGTTTTCATATTTGTACTAACCGTGTGTTGCCCTAGTAGAAGTTTAAAGAACGAGCAAGGAGATTTTTCAATATTTCGCTCCGGAGAAGGGGCTTTATAATATGAAATTTTAGTCGGATCATGTTCATGGTACATGATTCCAAGCACTGATATGTTAAGAATATGTAGTTAAAATTTTGTGAAGATTGATAGCATACTTTTTTTTGAATCGTGGATGCAGACTTGAAAAACATAGTTTCGAGAAAAACGCGTTTTAAGTTTCAAGTACAAGTTAATAGTGAAAAATTTCTTCATATTTAAGTGTATACCTAGTCAACGAGGACACAAAACTCGCACGCTTGTGGCTCTTATAATTATAAGAGTATTTCGCATTGCACTTTCGAAATTTCACAGGATGTTCTTTAAGACATAAGCTTTCCAAAAAACCAAAGAAATATTAAATTTTTTCCAATCCGAGACTCCGTAAGGTACCCTTAAACGCTACTACTAATTTATCTACTACACAAACTATTGAAGTATTTGTTGAACTAATATTTAATACTAATTTAGCTAATATTTATTTCCACACTAACGTTTATGTTTCAACTCGCTCAATATTTATTTGCACATATTACACTTGCACACATAATCACGCGTACACTGGTTGGCCGAATTTGCTTTTGAAGAAGAGTGCAATCCCTTGACTCATATTTAATTCCTTGGCCACACAATATGCGAGCGAGTATTTTTGAGGTACTTGGAAAAAATCGAGATGCTTCTCTGTGGTTTCTCCAAATCATCCTGTTCGGAATGTATGGTGAGATTTAAGCTCTACGAATGTTGCCTCAGCTTCCTGCAGCTGCACTTCATGAACACGAGCATTCGAATGACCATTGCTAGTTTCGTTGTCATCTCCGGCGTATGGTGCCACTTTGCTAAAGTGGTTCACTCTCGGCATTCCGTGTGGTATTTTCCTAATTTTATATATGACGTCGTTTATTGGTTTGGAGACTACATATGGATCTTTGTCCTTGTCTTGAGGATTTCCTAAAGGGTACAGTGATTCTGGAAAAGATTGGGCCAGAGGTTTTGCCCTTGATCGGAATTTAACTCCAGTAGCACACCAGATCGGCTTATCCATTCTCGCATAATTTCCTAAGCGAAAGTAATAGCTTCTTGGTTTGGCAATACGTAGACTTCAACCCACTTGCTAAAATAGTCCATTACCTCCACAATGTTCTCTGTTTCTCAGAAGCGACCAGCCACATCTATTGCGATCCTTTTGAATAGACTCCCAACATTATACTGGCGCATTGAGACTTTCCGCAATTTAAACGACTCATTACTTGCAGCAAAAACAGTGCATTTCCTGCACCAATCCTTAATTTCATCTTTACAATTTACCCTACAGAAACGCTCACGCATCCTGGCCAACGTCTTCTTTATCCGAAAGCTTCTTCCAGTAGGTCCATCATGGAGGTGTCGTAGGATCACCGCCACTCTTGTTCTGGAAACAATCAACTGTGGTTAATGCTTCGTACCATCTAGGTTCTCCACTACACGCTTTAAAATCCCATTTTCAACCATTATTGAGTGCCACATTGCCCAATAAGATTTTACCTTCGGCGAGTTTGGTGCAATTTCTTCCCCAGTTGGTCTTCGTTTTAAGATATTCGATAGCAGTATTCGCTTCAAATCCGGCTCATTCCCTTGGTCTGCTTTAATCTTTTCGAGCTGTCATTGAGTATCCACAACGGTTGTTCTGAGCAGAGGGCTTACTTTTTCTTAAACAGTGCTTACAATCTGTTGGACACGGTCTTCTAGATAAAGCATCGGCATTTTGATGTTTATTCCCTACTCGATGCTGTATATCAAAGTTGTATTCTTGCTGCCGTTCGATCCATCTGGCAACCTGTACCTCAGGATTTTTAAATTGCATAAGTGACTTCAAAGCAGCATGACCTGTACGTAATAAGATTTTCCGACCGTACAAATATTTGTAAAAGTGCTGGATGGATTTTACCAGCGCCAATAATTATCTGCGCGTTACACAATTTTTGCGTTCAAGCTTCGATAAGTCTTTGCTGAAATAGCCTATAACTTTCTCGCCTCCGTATTTAATTTGGGAAAGCACACCGCCGATTCCACTTTTGCTGATGTCCGTGTCCAAAACAAAGTTTCCTTTTGAAAGTGGGTAGCTAAGGACTGGTGCACTAATTAGGGCGTGTTTCAATTTGTCAGAGGCAGACTGAAAATCTCTATTCCAAATGAATTGTTTGCTGCCCTTGGAGAATCGGGTCAAGAGCTTCGCAATGTCAACATATCCATAAATGTACTGTCGTTAATGTGTGCACAGTCCAAGGAAACTTCTCCCTTGATGTTAATCCAGAGGCTTAGGCCATTCTTTTACAATTATTATCATTTCCGGGTCAACTGCAATTCCATCACCAGAAACCACATGCCCGAGGTAATTTACTTCCTTCTGGAAAAGTTTGCACTTTCTATCTAATTTATGTCGGACAATGTTGGTTCTTCCTGTGGTTTCGAAAACATCTTCATATTGACTAATTAATTGTCTTGCCTTTTTCTTTTGATCAGCAGTCAAATCTTCGCAGGCCGCTGAACACAGTTTGGATAGGTGTTTAGGAATCTCTTATGTTGGTTTCTTCCATTGAACCGGTCTCATATTTCGAACGACAGAGGATACTATAGTACAATATCCAAGAACGGTACCTTTTTTTAACGTCACTTGGTCATAAGTCACATTCATCAGGCGAACTGATATTTTCTTTTAGCATTGATTTAGTGTTTTGGCAACCAAAACGCTTGGTTAAATATCTTCTAAACCGGTTTCTGGCTCTATAATAATGACATTGCCATGGTGGAAATCGCTATCGAAGCATCTCATCGCAATTTTCTCTGTTCGGTCCGATAAAATGGTGTCTTCGCCGAGGATTACTCGTACTACGGTACTGTCTCGCGGGTGTATTTCAAGTTCCTCCTCGTTGATGTTCATCACGCCACGCTTAAAATCCAGTTTGTTTCCAAATTAATTCATGATGTATATTTCTAGAATGAACTTTTTCTCGATATCGGCTACCAAAAGGCAATGGTTAATTGAAGTGTTTCCGAAATTTATGGTGACACTTATTTCGCCTAAAGTCATTAAGAACCTACTTAATCATCTCTTCCAATAATTCCGCCGGTGCTACTTTCTTGACATCACTAATAGCGCAAACATTAGCTCAGCCTCTCGAAGCTTATTTCGCAGATTCAAAATCCAGTGCATGAAATAGTGCACCAATCAATGTTCTTGGACGAGATAGAATAAGTGCTTGTTGTACTTCACAATTTCGTAGGCCATCCGTAAAATTTCGTACTGCCAGGTTCACCAAGAAATCGTGTGGAGCCGAAGAGTTTGAGATGACTAAACGAGAAATATCAGCTTCGAATTCTTGAAGACTCTCATTCACTTTCCGCTGACGGTTTTTCAATTACATGTGGTATACTGCTTCCAGATGCGAATTTCCATATCTCATGTCTAAACGGTTGACAATTAATGCATAGATATTTTGTTTTGCTACTGGCAGAGATTGTAGTATATCCAGTGCATTTCCACGCAGAGCATCAATAAGCGCTGTTGATTTATCTGCCGATGACCATGCGTTTGCTTTTGCGACGGTTTCAAACTGCTTGAAATAACTTTCCCATGAAGACTTGCCATCAAATGTTTGTAGCTTTATTCGCATTGTCTCCACAGTTACGCTATGATCTTCCTTAGTTTCGTGACCAGCGGTTGGAAGTTCCATTTCTTGTGTTCTCTAACTCAGATTATGTTCCGGGTTTTCAGTTTATTAGAATGTTCCGTAATTTTAAGTTTGAGTTCAAAAATTCTGGAATTTTCTAAATGTTATTTTCCAAATTTCTACAATTCTCTTCAGCAAATCTCGAATTTTCCGCGAATTTCTCCTCCATTTTGCTAAAACTGTAATTTTAACTTCTACATTTCTGGAGACTGCGTACATTTTTTTTTTCTACATTTATAGAAACTTCACACATTTTTTTATCTAAATTTATAGAATTCTCCTCTGCAATTCTAGATCCTTCATCCATTTTTTCTTTTCAATATCTACAATTCTCGGATAGTTTTTTATCTAAATTTCTAGAATTCTTCTCTGCTGTTCTAAAGTTTTCGGTAATTTTCTCAAACAGAAAACTAGCGTCAAAGCATGGAATCTCGAACAAATATTTTATAAGGTCATCATCGATATCTCGCAGAAGAAGCCGGGCCTGTAACATGGACTTCGTACCGGTTGTATCTTTTTCGCGTTCCTCTAACTCTCATCTCTAATCTACTCATTTCCACTTTCTTCGTCGTCATGTTTAATTTATTTTTTTATTTATTATTAAAAGCTTCACCGGTTATTAATAAGTGCACACCTGATACCAATTGTAACGGTTTAACCGTTTGGGTGAGAAATCAAAGAACAGTTTCTCTAACTTATCGCTACTATTGATTTATTTTATACACCTTTATACACTAAATTAAATCTCTTTTTGAACTAATATTTATGTTATACACTACGCTATCATTTATATATATTTATATATATATATACATATATATAAATATATATATATATATATATATATATATATATATATATCTATCTATATATATATATATATATATATATATATATATATATATATATATATATATATATATATATATATAGATATAGAACATTGCACGGTTGGAATGTGCAGACACTAGTCAAGAACTTAGGTCTTTTATAGAAACCACGAAAGCCACAGCCCGGCTGATATATAGTGTGGAGAAAACAGAAAAGAAATGATAATTGAAGTATTAACATTTATGAAGCAAAAAGAAGAGAACCCTTTCAGATTTGCGTAAACAAATCAGCTACCCGGAGAAATGAAAGCACTTTACCAATACTTGTTGCATTATTGCTTAACGAAATACGCATGGGACTCTCAACACCAGCATTATGTCGATGCAAATTGTAACTAGGACACTGCTCGAAAATATGTTCGAGAGTGAGCCGAGTGTTCTCCTAGTAACAGATGCAAGTGTGTGAGACAAGTATGGCCTATTCTCAGACGAGAGATGACCACTTGCTCACACTTTGTTGGGCGGAGCGGTGCTTTCAGTAGAGACTGACACCTTTACACGTCGCAATTTACTAGGAGATATATTCCACTCCTCCTGCCATAATTTTAGACAATGCACAGCCACAGACTTCAACACATCATCGGCGCGCATGGGATGATGGACAACGTAGTTGTCGTTGGCTGCTCCAAGAGCAGCTTGGTCAGCACAGTGATTACTGGGTATCTCAGCATGTCCGGGTATCCACATGAGTACGACATCTCTCTCCAGCTGACGTGAATTCGCAGCAGAGAGTTCCTATCGGCTCCCGATATTGTGGAGGCAACACACTTGATAGCATTCAATGACATTCGGCACTGCGCAGAAACAGTGTTGATTTGTCTCAGCCATAAAAGACGACGGTCGAAAATTATGCCCAAAAACTTCACCTCATCCACTATCCGCACTGGTCTATCGTAAAGCGATACAACAGGACAGATATGTGCTTTACGTAGTCGACAAAAGTTGATAGCACAGGTTTTCTCCACAGAGAAACGAAAACCACGGTCGGATGCAGCCAAAGAAACTAGGTCAACAGCCTGCTGTAATCTCTCCTGACAGAGAGCAAGAGATTGGGATGAAGTGAAGATCGTAAGGTCATCTACATACAGACAATAATCAACAGTATTCGGCAGGTTGGACACAATGTCATTGATTGCAATCAAGAATAGTGTTACACTAATGGAAGAGCCTTGGGGAATTCCGTTTTGCAACGGTCGTAAAGAAGAGAATGTTTGTCCAACTCGAACTCTAAAGGAACGGTTAGAAAGAAAGTTTTCTACGAATTGAGGCAAAGACCCCAGTTGTGCAGTTTTCGTAGAATTCCGTATCTCCAGGTCATGTCAAAAGCTTTCTCTAGATCAAAACATCTGCAGTGTCATGCACCGAACTTTCTTATAAGCATATGGGTTAAACCACATCGTAGTTACCTTATTTTTCTAATTAATAATACTTTAGATCGCTTTTACAGTAAATATATTTCTTAGAAACAATATAAAATGTCAAACTTCAAATTATTTATATCTATTTTGTTAAACAATTGACAGGCGCAGATGATACGATTTATGTAAAAATATATATAATAAGCAGAAATTTATTTTGAAACCAGTACTCTTTTTGGAAAAATAATTCAAATAAAAGTTGTGCTAAATATAAATACCTTTAAATTTTGTTCATGCAATTTTTCTGTAACTGTAACCATTTTTGAGTAATTGCAGAAACTGCAAAAAATGACTAGAGTAAACAGGCACTTCTGCTTTGAATTTTTTTTTCAAAAATAGTAGTTGCACACCCCAGGCATATGCAGATCTTAAGTTTAAAGTTTCATAATTTTAGCTGCAACCGTTTAGGCTGTAGAGAACATACACACACACACACACACACACACACACACACACACACACGCACACACACAAACACACACACACACAGACACACACACACAGACGGACGTCATTCCGAAAATAGTCGGAATCGATTCAGGGAAGGTCAAAACGTATATTTCCGTTAAAATCTCGGATTCGAAATTTTTCATGATTACAATACTTACTTATACTGCATATAAGAAAGTAAAAACATTGCAACCAGATGGTTGCGTTTTAAGATGCTAGATTGAATATCGTTCGTCAGATACACATGTTGGTTAGTAGCGGAGTGGTGCTGACGAGATCCACATTGATGTTGGTTGATGAGATTGTGGGATTCTAAAAACCAGCTGAGTCGATAATTGATCATGCGTTCATATAACTTTGACAGATGGCATGTCAAAGATATTGGATGGTGGTTTGATGCAGAAGACACATCTTTGCCCTTCTTGTGTATCTGCACAATTATCGCTTCGCGCCAGATGTCAGAGTAGACATTTTCAACCCAAAGCCGGTTGAGAAATTCCACTATTCTGAGCTTAAATATGGTGGGTAAATGACGATACATTGCGTTAGCAATATCATCATACCCAACAGAAGTATTGGCTGTGTAATTCAGTGCAAATTCAAATACTGCTAGAATGAATATTGAATTATGACTCTCAGAATTATCACACTCAAAGTTTAGAGGAACTTCTTCAGCTGCTTTTGAGCGCAGAAAATGGAGCGACTAATTAGCCGAGTGACTAACGTACTCAAACTGGTTTCCTAGAATATCAGAAATATCAACTCTGACACTGTGTACCTAACCATTGACCTGGAGCATTGGAATATGGGAACTTATCTTGTAACCGTTCATATACTTGATTTTCTTCCAAAGCAGAGTTTGGTTGAAATCAGTACCAATAGAAGAAACAAATCCGCGCCAAGACTCAGTTTTAGACTGAAGAATTGAACGCATGGGCTTTTTTGAACGCAATTTGGTTTAAAAGTGTCGGATTTTTCCGGTACACTTTTAGTGCGCGCTTTTTAGAACGTATAGCGGAAGCAACGTGTTCATTCCACCAAGGAACAGACTTATTTCTGAGACAACCAGAGGATTTCGGTATTGATAACGAAGCGGAATGCAGAATAGAATCGTTTAGATGTTGCAGCTCGATATTTAAATCTAGTGACGGTTCGGGAAGCATAAGGTTGTTGGCGAAAGATCGCCAATCGGCCAGATCAAATAACCATCTTCGTGCTGTTTGTTGTGCAACAGAAACAGTATTTGAAAGAAACGACACAAAAATGGGAAAATGGTCACTGTAATTGGCATCGTCAACTACCTGCCACTGAAGATGGGCAGCTAGAGTAGAGGTAGAGAAAGACCAGTCGATTGCCGAAAAACTTCTTGACCTCATGTTCATGAACGTGGCGGAGCCAGTGTTGAGAAGCGTGACATCATTGTTGTCCAAGAAGCTTTCGACAATTCGACCGCGAGCATCTGTGCTTACGGAACCCCAGAGTATATTATGAGAATGAAAGTCTCCGACAAGGATGTAAGGAGTCGGAAGCTTCCGTACTAAGTCCTCGAGATCATTTAAGTTCCAGTTGCCATCTGAAAGGTAGACGTTGCAAATTGTAATTTTCCGAGGTAAGAATACCTGGCATGCAAGTGCTTGTAACCTTGTTGTAATGTTACATTCTTTGTGTGGAATAGAAGAATCAAGTACAATTGCAACACCACCATGAGCACGTGCAACAGGGTCAACATCTCTGCGGAAGATTTTATATCCCCGCATGTTGAAAACTTTGAGAGGTTCTAAATGACTCTCTTGGTTATGGGGTTATGATCAGCCATTAATAGCTTTAACTCAGCAAGGTAGTTGACGATTCCATTACTGTTCCATTGAATGATGAACACATTAGACATAACAAATGAAAAGAAAAGTAAAAGTCAGAAGGTGAAGGCTGACTTTATAGGTAAACTCGAAACGTGTTAAGGTTTCGGTTTCTTCAGTCTGCCCTTAGCCCACACACGCCTATTTTAGGGCTTACGAGCATTTTTGATCGTCTCATTGTCAATCGACATAGCGCTTGACTCTGAGTCGGAGAGAGAAACATTTGTAGCCTGCCCTGACAGAACAGGAGCTGGAGATGGCATTAAATTAAAATAAAGCACGTTGTTCTGAGGTTGGGATGTACGTGGCAGAACTAATAGTGGCACGACAGGAGGATATGATTTTGCAGTGATGCTAGTTGTTGTACAAGTGTTAGAAAGAACGGTGCTAATGATAGCGCCCATATTAGTGGAGATTGCCTCCATAATCATTTTTTAGAGTTAAGGTAAAAGAAGAGCAGCAATGTCGTTAACAGAAGTAGGAGAAATAGCTGGTTTAGCTGCAGCAACCTTGGCTAAGCTCAGTGCCGAAACTGCAGAGTTCTGAGGTACAAAAGCTCTAGCTTCAGAAAAGCTACAGTTGGTTAGAGTTTTGTATTTCATGAAAGCATACTCTTCTTTAAAATTTGAACAGTTTTTGGACAAGGAGAGATGCCCTTCACGCACTTTACCGGATCGGTACAGCGCTGTTCTTCGTGGGGTGCTTTTCCACATATACAAATTTTTTTTATCCTTGCATGTTTTTGAAGACCGAACTTTTGCCATTTGAAGCATCGCATCGGGTTGGGAATGTAAGGCCTAACAGGCAAACTATACATTGCTACCCGGATTTTAGCTGACAACTTATGCAGCGAAAATGAAACAATAATGGACGCAGTGTCATCCACTACGCCATTGATCTTGCGGGTAATTCGGCTGACCTCAGAAACTTTTTGTGCTTTTAACTCTGAGCAAAGCTCAACAGTGCAATTTAATAAATCGCGACACGTAATCACTCTCTTGACGGTATTGAAGGTCAAGTGAGAGGACACCTCAACAGGAATGTCAGAAAATACATTGGTAGCAGATTTTGTTTCTACCAAAAGGCCTTCATTAATTTTCTTTAAAGATTGCACCTCGCCAACAAAACTATACATTTGCTTATTGATTAAAAAAAGGCTGACCTTGAAATAATCAGATCCGTCCTTTTTTTTGATGACCAGAAACCGGGGACTTGAATTCACCGTCAACTGGCTCATCACTCCCGTCTGCCAACGCGGACAATTAATAAAAACGAAAGAAAATAAAAGAACCCACCTGAAAATAAGAAAATGTAGCCAAAACTACGAAAAAATAACAATATTCAATCGATTTGAACAAAATCCGAATGAAATCAGTCGATAAACGACCAAAACACCACCATACACAGCAAAATAAAAACAAACAAAAGCAGTGCGATATCGTGCAAGATGTACGTATAATGGGTGCAAGACAACGATGTGAAAGAGTGTAAAAGGTTTTCTATCATTATACTTATATTGTTTAAGTAGGCAAAAGATACAAGCACTCACAGGGGAAGTTTTTTTTTAATTCTTACCTCGATTTCAGCAGCATTAAAATATTGTATTATAACAAGAATTCTAATGACAGACCCTGCTATCCATTTAATAGACCCAACGATTAAAAGTGCAATATTATAATTCGGATCTTGAGCGAGCAATACAAAATACCCAACATTATCAATTATATAAGTAAAATGTAATAACATTTGTAATAGAATTTGAACAGTAAATATTCTAAAAGTTTCTTCCATTAATTGCTTTAAGCATATATGAAGTGTAATCAATTCACCCAACAAGCATACATCGGCACAGATTTGTGAAGCAATTTTTAGATTTAGATAACAATAGAGTTTTCGAAATATTTGCGCGTAGATACAAATACAAAATATGTTCATTGAAATATAAGTATCAACTACAGTAAAGAAAATAAGGGACAGATATGATGATGGATCATTAAATTGAAAGTAAAATAAATAATCAATAACCTGAAATGTAATAACTATTATGAAAACTATCAGAGCAGCAGCCATGTTGTTTCTTCGATCAGTTGCAAAACCATTGTTCGGTACATGAATTTTTAACAGCTTAGTAATAATAATTTTTAGTTTTTTCTTGGTTGCATAACCAGTAATAACGAAAATTATATATAATGATGAAAATAATATCATGCAAAATTGGTCAATTTTTGTTATAAATAACCTTTCTGTATTATACATGTCGTCTATGCTATAAAAACCGATGGTTGCGCAAATTTGTAATAAAAAATAAATAAAGAACAGTATAAAATCACAAATATGTTTAGTAGTTTGTAATGGGAAACAGTTGAAATTAAATATTTTATCCAAGTAGTATAAAACCTGAAATGCTTCGTAAATCGATCCACTCATTTTAAATTCTATAGGTAACTTTACAAAGAATATTAATTTTCAAATGTAGAGTTTTGTGTTTTTACATATATTTACGCTAAATATTTGAAAATTATTTACTTTTGAATAATTTAAAATTTTATATGGCTTACATTAGTTTTTCATAAATATTTTGCAATTTTATATTTATCCACTGCTCTAAGACTAAAAAATCCTTTTTTTTTTAATGTTAATATTATTCTTTATAAGTAATCTTAGCACTTTATGTTGATTGTTTTAATGATATCTATTTTAGAAATTTTTGTAGTTTTCACAGTAACGTATTTGATGCTTCAAAATATTATGTACATTATTACATTTTTTTTTTATCTGTTTTAAGTTTTTTAGCTAGCAGAGGATTAGAATCAATTTGATTAGTACACCAAATTAGAGAATGTTTACCAACAAGTGAATTTCTTATACAGAATGACAATATTGCACTAATCGTTTTTCATTATGTCGATTAAATTATATAATTTTGTTGTCAAATTTTCTGAATTCATAACAATTCAGCATAGAAATAATTTCGACCAATTCATAAAAATACACAACAGTTTTAAAAAGAATATGTTTTACAGGTAAGAAATTGACAGCTAAAGAAACGAAAAGTGAAACATTTATAAATTACTAAATACATTAATGGTGGGTTTATACAGAAAAAATTAACGCTACATTTAACATTAACGCTACATTTAACGCTGCATTTTACTAACAAGAAAAACTGGCGTTTATACAGCCTAAGCTAACAAAATTAACGCATGCGCATACTGGTTTCCGTGTTTGACATTTGCAAGTGTCAACTTGTTTTTTGAGGCTATATTTTTATGATTTGCGAAAACAATTTTCCTTTTGAGATACATATAGTAGTTTCCATTTCTTTTAAATAAAAATGGATTCGGAACATGATTACAGAGAACATTTGGCTAGTTATTTTGGTTCAGTACCATGGCAAAAATCTCTTATCGAAAAAGGTTCTATGCCGAAAGACTATTAAATTAAAATGATTTTGTATTTTAGTTATATTATTTCGGTTCAATACATTATTATAGTTGATTTAGAAGTTATTTCAACTTATGTTAACCTCAGTACCTGCCAAACTCGTATATAACAAATGTGAATTGTGTTTGCGGAAAATAGGAAAAGAAACTGGAAGTATTTTTAAATAAAACAATATAATAAAAAGTATTTAACTAATATATTTATATAATCTACTCGCTGTCCAACCCAAAAACTATATGCATATTCTTCTTTTGCCTACGTTTCTTCGCGGTTGGCGACATATTTTTCATTAAAACGCCAACGCTTTTCCCAAATATGTCGGGGTCCTCTTCGGTCCTTTTGGCACTATAGTATTCTGCCAACGATAGACATGCACCTTCGATGCTTGCATCTGCAGATGACTCAAACAGTTTATTCCTCTCAGTCGCTTAGTGAGACCGCAAAGTCACCCACCGGGATTCACACTCTGGAACTAGAATATATTTAAAATTACAACATCGTCCAATTTTAAAATATAGTTGCATATCACATACCTTTTAGCCCCATGACTTCGGAAACACTTCTCCATGTATTTTCTTTACTAGTTTTATTGCGGAAGCCTACACTTCGCTTATCATATCAATATAGCGTATTTTTCGACACTATCAATCAATTCACCGTCCATTATGTTAAAATAACAATAATAAACAACAATATAGCAGGTAAACAAATGCGAATGCAAAAAGAGCTACAAACTGTACTGTCATGTTGTACTTGACAACACATGTGCACCCGGTCACGCTTGCGCAGATGCGTTTTTCAAACTGAACTGATCTTAGGCAAAGAAAGAACGAGGTTTTGTTCATCTCTCTTAGTAAGAAAGATAAAAGTTGGCCAACTTGTTAGCTTAGCGTTAAAAAGAAATGTAGTCTTAAATTCTGTATAAACGGCAACATTGGTTAGCATGGTGTTTATCTTTTTCTTAGCCTTAAATGTAGCGCTAATGTTAAATGTAGCGTTAATTTTTTCTGTATAAACCCGGCATTAGTTATGTTTCTAAAAATTGTCTTAATATGTAAGAGATTGACAATTGTAGATACTAAAAATGATAAATGACTAAATTAGTTATATATGATATTTACATATTTACTTTCTTATACGCAGTATAAGTAAGTATTGTAATCATGAAAAATTTCGATCTCGAGATTTTAACGGAAATATACGTTTTGACCTTCCCTGAATCGATTCCGACTATTTTTGGAATGACTTCCGTATGTGTGTGTGTGTGTGTGTGTGTGTGTGTGTCTGTATGTGTGTGTATGTTCTCTACAGCCTAAACAGTTGAAGCTAAAATTATGAAACTTAAAACTTAAGTTTTGCATATGCCTGGGGAGTGCACCTACTATTTTTGAAAAAAATATTCAAAGCAGAAGTGCCTGTTTACTCTAGTCATTTTTTGCAGATTCTGCAATTACTCAAAAATGGTTGCAGTTACAGAAAATTTGTATGAGCAAAAGTTAAAGGTATTTATATTTAGCACAACTCTTTTTTTATCCAAAAAGGGTACTGGTTTCAAAATAAATTTCTGCTTATTATATATATTTTTACATAAATCGTATCATCTGCGCCTGTCAATTGTTTAACAAAATGGTCTTTCATAATTTGAAGTTTGACATTTAATATTTATTCAAAGAAATATATTTAGTGTAAAAGCAATCTATAGGTTAGAACAAATATTATAAATTAGATAAATAATGTAACTACGATATGGTTTAACCCAAATGCGTATAAGAAAGTTCGGTGCATGACACTGCAGATGTTTTATATTTTAAAACTGAATGACTTCTAAACAAAATATGCACATTTTTATTTTCTTTTACGCAGTATAAGTAAGTATTGTAATCATAAAAAATTGACGTCCGTCTGTGTGTGCGGGGGGGGGGGGGTGTATGTGAGCGCGCTATAGCCTAAATGGCTGAAGGGAAAATTATGAAATTTTAAACTTACATTTTCATTTATGGTTGTGCGCGTTTTCGAGCATCATCTGTATGAAATTCATGGAACACTAATTTTGCTACTAGGGCTATTATGGTATTGTAATAAATAGATATTTTAGTAGAAAACGTATTGGGGCCATTATTTCATAAATAAGCTTGATCTAAAATTTACCAGAAATTATTCAGATTGATTCTCTGTATCTAACATATGCCATGATGAAAAAATGTTCTCTTGTAAAATAATAAAAGAAACAATGACTCTTGTCTACCGCAAAACAACGTATTACACTTGATATAAGAAAGTTTTTGAGTTCATTAGATGAACATATAGCCCAGTCAAATTAGGGTTTCACCTCGGAATGAAACGGAATAAGCTGAAAACTTGTATAATTTTTACATTCTAATACGCAGTATAAGTAAGTATTGTAATCATGAAAAATTTCGATCTCTAGATTTCAACAGAAATATACGGTTTGACCTTCCCTGAACCGATTCCAACTATTTTTGGAATGACATCCGTCTGTGTGTGTGTCTGTATGTGTGTGTGTGTGTATGTCCTCTACAGCCTAAACGGTTGAAGCTAAAATTATGAAACTTTAAACTTAAGATTTGCATATGCCTTGGGTGTGATGAAAAAAATATTCAAACCGGAAGTGCCTGTTTACTCTAGTCATTTTTGGCAGTTTCTGCAATTACTCAAAAATGGTTACAGTTACAGAAAAATTTTATGAACAAAAATTAAAGGTATTCATGTTTAGCACAACTTTTAGTTGAATTTTTTTCCAAAAAGTGTATTGGTTTCAAAATAAATTTCTGCCTTTTATATATATTTTTACATAAATCGTATCATCTGCGCCTGTCAATTGTTTAACAAAATAGACGTAAATAATTTGAAGTTTGACATTTAATATATATTCTAAGAAATATAATTAGTGTAAAAGTGATCTAAAGGTTAGAACAAATATTATAAATTAGAAAAATAATGAAACTACGAAGTGGCTTAACCCATATGCGTATAAGAAAGTTCGGTGCATGACACTGCAGATGTTTTATTTTGCCATTCTAAATACTGTCTCAAAAGTCTCATAAGGTCACGTGTGAGCGTCCTTAGATATTCAATATCAAAGGTCGCGAAAATCAGTTTTTTGGAAATACCTCGCTTCTTTTGCTCTAATCGTAGCTATATTTCTTATAAAAGTTGTCGAGTATAAGAATCTCTACAAATTTTGTCAAAAATAGATGTGTATACGCTTAAGACTGCGGGCCACACAAAACTTGCATATTAGCCTTAGTTTAAATCGGTGTAATTCGAGAAATCGCTACAGTACGTAGCTCAGATTTTTGTTAATAGCAGATAAAGTATATAACTCTGTATATAACAATTTTCCATTCCAACGGTTACGAAGATAAAATTGTTGAAACATTCCCAATTTTGGGGTTGTTCGTCGAATATTTACTCGTTGCCTAATGATGCTATTAAATATTTATAAAACATCTGCAGTGTCATGAACCGAACTTTCTTATACGCATATGGGTTAAACCATATCGTAGTAACATTATTTTTCAAATTTATAATATTTGTTCTAACCTTTAGATTGCTTTTACAGTAAATATATTTCTTAGAATAAATATAAAACGTCAAACTTCAAATTATTTAAGTCTATTTTGTTAAACAATTGACAGGCGCAGATGATACGATTTATGTAAAAATATATATAATAAGCAAAAATTTATTTTGAAAACAGTACTCTTTTTGGAAAATATATTCAAACAAAAGTTGTGCTAAATAGAAATACCTTTAATTTTTGCTCATGCAATTTTTCTGTAACGGAAACCATTTTTGAGTAATTGCAGAAATTGCAAAAAATGACTTGAGTAAACAGGCACTTCCGCTTTGAATATTTTTTTCAAAAATAGGAGGTGCACACCCCGGATATATGCAAATCTTAAGTTTAAAGTTTCATAATTTTAGCTTCAACCGTTTAGGCTGTAGAGAACACACACACACACACACACACACACACACAGACGGACGTCATTCCAAAAATAGTCGGAATCGATTCAGGGAAGGTCAAAATGTATATTTCCGTTAAAATCTCGAGTTCGAAATTTTTCATGATTACAATACTTACTTATACTGCGTATAAGAAAGTAAAAAGTAATAATTTTATAACGTATCACCTAGTGTATGGTATTTTTTATAAAATTCTAACTGGAAATCCTAATACAAAAAAAATATATATTTTAACTATTGTATCTTATTTTCAAAAGACATTTTTTTTTTCTTTTGTGATGTTGAAGTTATGGCATTAAAATAGTTTGCATTCCCTAGATCTTTGATTGTTTCACCTTGCTTATTTTTTTCATTATAAATGACTTCACTGTTGAGATGCATAAGACAATAATATCATATCTTAATATCCATCCTATACCATAACGTAGAAATTTAGTTCGAGGTTTTACCACCAATATTGTCGCCTTGTACTTCCTTTCTCTTTGCGTCTCGGCCATACTTTCGTGTGTATGCATTAGTGAATACCATCTGAATTAGGAATGGACACATGTTCAAAATTTTCAATACTAGTTTCTTTGCAGCGTAACGACCAGTGACGAGGGTCGTGCAATTTACCTTGAATCATACAATTTTTAAAGAGCTATATCGCTTTCTGTCTCACTTTAAAATTTTCATAACGAAATGAAGTACATAGATAATCAGTTATTGTTGAACTGCCAAAAACATAATTAACAATCGTAGTTTTTTGTTTTTAATTCCTGAATAATAGTTACGAATGTCTACTCAATGTAAACTGGATTGCACCAATTTTAAAGTTTAGTTTATTATTTTTATATCATTAGTATAAAAAATTATCAGTTTGTTTTGGGAATTAGAATTTGTAATAGGATAACAATAATGGCTAGGTTTACTTAATAATTTTTTTTTTTATTATCTTTTTCTAATTTTGCAGCTATAATCGATGCGCTCTTCCTGCATTTTTGTCCTTTCGGAATTCTCCTTAAAATTATTTCCGGCAATATGCAATCTCTAAAAAAGTTTATTAGCTTGCATTCTATTTTTTCTTTCCAGAATTCATTGTCCCTTTTTATATTTTCAGTAAATATTGGACTATTGGTGTCTATATATGTTATAAAATAGCATAGATTTCGATTAGTAACGTGCAACTGTCCTTGCACCTGAAAAAGAATAATAATTAATAAAGATTTAAAAATATATATTATTATTGAAGATTGCTAATAATTTGAAGAATTACTTACTTGATAATAATATATGTGAGTTTTTTTGAGTTGCATTTTGCCATTTACCAACGATAAGAAGATTATCGTACGATTATCGAAGGGTTTATCAGTCGCTTCGATAGTTAATTTATGATTTTCGATATCAGTTATTTCTTCATCACTCATAAATTGATATTCCAAAGTGTTGTCAGATTTATTTCTAAAATAGTTACTATATTAAATATATGTGTCTATAATTCTACACTTTGAATTCTTACGAAGTATTTAAATTTTCTTGAATTAAATTGGTTTTAACAGTCGGCATTTCTAAATTATTCATAAACGCAAGTGGTTGGTCTGTTTTATTTCTAAAATAGGTGATTAATTAAAGTTATACTTTTATCTGCATTTATAATGAAATTCTTACGTAGCATTAGTAGTTTCAAGGAGTAAATTGGAATTAAATATCGGCGGATTTATTAAAGAAGGTCCAGCAGAACCTGCATTTTCTTTTTTCCTGCAATATTATATACTTTAAATGTGCGCAACATATCCTAATTATATAAATATTTCTAATAATACTTACATATTTGCCCATCTTCTCTGCTGAGCTTTTGATCTAACTGATCTTCCATGTCTGTACACATTCTTTTTATTACCTATATTTTAAAGATCAAAATAATAAGATAATAAAATAAATAAATTTTAGAACACACAATATCACAAATTGTAAACTCGTTCAAATGAAAAACCTAAATATGTTTTACTAATAAACGCACGTAACAAACAGTTGATTTTGGCAAACCAAATTATCACTGATCTGCGTACTGTTGGGTTACTACCCCCAAGTTAGAAATGAGAAACTCTCCCATACTTGAGTTAATTCTTCGGGGATTGTTGTTGCAGTCCAGATGCGGCTAATAGGCTTAATGTATTTTGAGGAAAAACCCTGCGTACCCACATAAAGTAATTCAGGCAATTCGCTTAAATATTGTATAATGATACCGGCAATTTAACGGGACAACAATTCTACATAAAAATTTCCAAAAAGAATATCTGGTGAGAAATTCTGGTTACGCACCTAGCATAAATATTTCAATGCATTATATTGACAATTGGTTATTGTTCCCTACGAATATACTATGTAACTATCGCTGTCTGCCAGTGGGTCTCGCTCTCTCTGTCTACTACTATGCACACGCACACATTCACACATACGACTCGCCACTTTCATATACAATAAATTTCAAGTACAGAGCGCGCGTCGCCTGGCCTGCCATCTCTTGTCTCAGAATCAAAAGTCAGCGACTATCCCCCAGTCTTAACCGTTTTTAAGATAGAGCGCGATTAGAGTGAGTAGATATATAAGAGTGTAGACAATAGCTTCCCAGCCTGTGATTGGCACCGCCATAGTTTGTCTAAATGTTCAAACGAAATGCATTGCGTTATATGGAGCGCGCGGCTCAAATTTTCTTATACTCTTTAAATCTAAAGGACCAGATAAGATAATAGCACCACGTATTTTTTATATTATTCCTGAATAAATTCTGCGTATATTATTCCGCGACAGCATAGGTCTATCTATTATAGATACATTTATACTAAATTCCAAACATTTCGCGGGCTAATATAACTATTTGTGCTGAATACATACTTGCAAGTATATTAGTGTTATACATTTCGCGAATCTCTTAAAATAAACACTGTTTATTATGCTTATTACATTTATTAATTCAAACTGTGCATTTTAAAATTATGTTTATACCGTAATATTTGAGCGCGAAATGTTTCGACTTTTGTATAAATGTTTCTATAAAAGATAGACATATGCTGTCGCGGAATAAAATACGCAGAATTTATTCAGGAATAACATAAAAAATACGGAGTGCAATTATCTTATCTGGTCCTTTAGATTTAAAGAGTATAAGAAAATATGAGCCGGGCACTCCATATAACGCAATGCATTTCATTTGAACATTTAGACAAACTATGGCGGCGACCAATCACAGGCGGGGAACCTGCGCTCTATGCTTTAGATAGGGACTACTCGTCGATTGTCCACACTCTTATATATCTACTCACTCTAAGCGCGATGAGTGTGGAGCGCTCAGTTCTACATGCCATAGCGCAAGGTCAATCGCGAATCCCAGTTCATAGTACCTACTGTTTTTTAACTTAATTATTCATTAAATATCAGTTAATTAACTATATAATAAATTTTATTTATAAATATTACTTATACATCAAATAGTCATTTAATGTTGCTTACCTTTTTCATATAAATAATAATGTAATTAAGTGAATTATTTTAAATATATTTTAATTATAATATCATTAAGGGCAATTGTATTTTAAGTAGGAAAGAAATTAAGAGAACACTTTTTAATAATATTTCTGTTTAGCAATCATATATAATTAAATTAAAGTTAGGGATGATTTGTTTTAACTTTAGTTATAATCAGTTAGCCAGTATGGGAGTTAGTTTTCTTTTTCTTCATCATCGTCTTCTTCTTCTTCCGGTCGCTCAACAATTTCAGAGTCATTATCATCATCCTCCTCGTTATCAATGACATCCATCTGCAAACCTTCAAAAACTTCAGGGTCATATGCAATTTCTTCATCGAGATAATGTTGATACGATGAAGAGTTGAAACATGCATGTCCCATTACATTGACCACATTGGCTAACGAACATTGCAACTCTGATTTTCGGCATCCACAGCATAGACCACAACCATTCTTGCAGTTGCAGAATATTGTACTAAGCAGTTCATCATTCAGTAATAATATTGTTATCAGTTCCAGGGCTTCATTTTGCAGCAACCCTGGGGTTCTAAATCATTGCCTAACCAAATTTGACTTTGGTAGTAGACACGATTGTAATATTGGTGAACTGTTGCACTCGTTGGTGGAAGAGTTGATAACTGCACAGGCTTATTTAATTTTGTTGACTAAATGAACTGTATGTAGCGAAGATGATGGATACTGTCCTCAGATTTTAGAGCATTATATACTGCGAAAAAAAAAGCGTGCTTCAGTTTTAAATAATATTTGCACAGGCCAGTTTTCTTGTTGAAATACTTGAGCCAGTGGATCCAAATTGGGTAGTTTCTCTAACGTTTTGATGTCACAGCCAAGTAATCAAATAACTATTTGATGTATAAATAACATTTATTAATAAAATGTTTTATATAGCCAATTAACTGTTATTTAACGAATACTTAATTTAAAAAACCGTACTATGAACTGAGATTCGCCATTGACCTTGTGCTATGGCTGTAGGGCTGAGCGCTTCGCACTCATCGCGCTCTATCTTAAAAACGGTTAAGCGTATAAAAACTTATTTAAGACAAAATTTGTAAAGAATCTTATACTTTACTACTTTTATAATAAGTGCAAATACGATTTGAGCAAAGGAAGCGAGTTATTTCCAAAAAACTGATTTTCGCGACCTTTGACCTTGAATATCTCAGGACGCTAACACGTGACTTTATGAGACTTTTGAGACAACATTTAGAATGCAAAAATGTACAAATTTTCAGCTTATTCCGATAATTCCGAGATTGACCCTTTTTTACTTTCTTGTGTGTGTGTATGTGAGCGCTCTACAGCCCAAACGGCTAAAGGGAAAATTATGAAGTTTTAAACTATATACAAGATGGTCCATTTTAAGTTGCGTTTGTAAATATCTCGAAAAATACACATCGAATGAAAAATGTAAAAAACACGAATCAAATATTTTCGAGGGGGACATCCACTGACACTAAAGTTGATATTGTATATACCCAGAGCTGGGAAGTACTTTAAAGAAAAGTATTTAAAGTACTACTTAAAGTACTTTTTGTACTTAAAGTATTTTACTTTAAGTAATTTATTAAAAAGTATTTTGTACTGGTACTTAAAGTATATTTTTTCAGTAAATATATTTCAAGTACAAAAATGTACTGTAAGTATTCTAAAAGTATTTTAAGTACAAAAATGTACTTCAAGTACTTTACATATTTTTAAATATTTTTTGTTGTTTAAAGTACATTTCATTTGCGCCCATAGTTTTCTGCGCATAACGTGTTGAAACAAGTCCGTATTAACGGCGATATATATAGTATCGTACGTTGTACGAAATAAATTGGCAAAGAAAATAAATTGTGTTTTGCAATCAGTAACTCAACTTTACATCTTACACGCTACTTAAAATTAATGTAAGTACATTGACTATTATAAACATTAATCAGTGTGTTTTTATTCAAATAGCTTGTTGCCTTTGAAATAATAAAATAAAAGTAATACCGTCTTCACTCGATGTAGATGTAAATTTAAAATTATTGTAGTTTTATAGAATATTTTATTCCAAACTTGCATGTCATGGATTTCGCATGAAACATCAGTGACAAAAATAAAAATTAATTTATATAAATATGATTAAAATCTGATAGTATAAAATGTTCTCGAATGACAACAAACAATACACGTACTGTTGCTAGGACGCTAGTAATTCTTAGTTAAACTGTCGAGCAGTGCACATCGTTCCACAGTGATTCTCAGAAATATTTTGTTCATATTGTTTGTAGTATAAACAAACTAAAATGTCGACACAAACAGGCTCAGTACATACGTGAGCGCAAAAAAACATAAACAATTACTCTGCGAAGCGGAACCAAAAATCGCCCTTACGATAATACGTCGTAAGGGCCCCTGTCGCAAAAGTGCGCCAACAGCTACACCGACGCCTACAACCAACGAGAAGGACTTCCTAGGGTTCGATACCAAGTGCCCCAGCATAATCCTGGAGCCGCACGGTATGGCGTCGAATCCATATAGCCATAACAACCACGAGACCATCCATTATGGAGACGGACACACCCACCCCCAGCGTGCCAAGCACCAGTGAAGCCACAACCCCAAGCGTAATGAACACCAACGCGCGAAAGGTGAGTCAGATGTTCACCCTTAACCCTTAACCCTATTCACAAAACAAGAGCCCGCCCTAGGGAGGATAGCACGGACAATAGGGAGTTCAAAGTGCCGCGGAAAACTGCCAAACCCCCAGCAACCAAACGACACCAACCAACCGCTATCCGAAACAAATACCAAAACCTTACGGACAACGACACAGACAACGAAGATTCTGACGACAAATACGAAATGCAAACTGAGCAAACCCGCTAACCCCGACTCCCCCCCTATTATCATCACCAGATTTGTCGCACAAATGGACAAACACACTAAATGCTTACAAGACTTCGCACACAAGGGCTATAACATAAAATACACAAACAATAACACAAACATATACATACACAACGAAACCGAAAGACAACACTTCATCACAGACATAAACGTAGACAAAGACTTTCATTACTACACCTACACTAACAGACAAACTAAGACCCACGCATTTGTGCTGAGGAGACTTGACAACGACCCAGACCAAGCTGAACTCCTAGCAGAACTCCAGAATACAACGTCCTCCACACACTAACACAAACTCCAAATGCCACACTAGAAACACTTAGCATAAAACTTACAGACAACACTATAATCACCGCTGCATACAACAGACCTCAAAACAACACCTTACACACAAAAACAAAACCCTAATAGTAGGTGACCTGAATGAAAAGCACTCAAACTGGGACTGCAACAGGAACAACACAAGTGGACAAACACTCAACAGGTACACAAACACACACGTCGCCATCATAATGCACGCGAACACACTTTCGCACTACTCCCAAAACGGAACCGCACCCACCACCATAGACATCATCGTCAACAAAAATGTCCCTAATCTTACCCAACCCGAATCACTGTCCGAGTTAAAACTCGGCCCACAACCCCATTATCTTCCACATTTATAACCAACGCACAGAAAACATCAGCAAAATAATCACCTCATACAAACGCACAAACTGGGCGCGCTTTCGAGAAACACTCGACACACACATACCAATAAACAATGCAATACATACAACACAACACATAGACACACAAGTAGAACATTTCACACACGCCATACACGTATGCAAAACGCAAACACACACGCAACATAAAATGACACCACAGAACCTCAATCTTCCGCAACACACATTACACCTTATCACACAACGCAATCACACAAGAAGACAATGGCAGAGGACCCGCTCCCCAAAACACAGGCAACACCTCAACGCTTTCAATACACTAATCAGAACACAAATCAAAACCCACCAAAACAATACATAGACCCTTAAATTAACCGCCCTCAACCCCCAAGATAATTCCCTCTGGCAGCTAACAAAACCACTTAAAAAACCACGCACAACCATACCTACACTCACACATAACAACGACATGGCTGTCAAGGCCCGTGAAAAAGCCGAGCTAATCGCACACACATTTGAACAAGTACACATTACACACATCCCGAACAAAGCCACGCAAAACAAAATTACAGAACAAACACAACAATATTTAAATACTCCACATCACATAAACACGAAAACGCTGGCCAATGTCCTCACTACCCCATTTGAACTCACCAGAATTATCCAGAAACTACACAATCGCAAAATTCCTGGCCCCAACTAAATTGAGAACCTAATTTTGAAAAACCTCTCCAAAAATTCCATTATCCAACTCCACTTTATAATCAACGCAATAATCAGACTCCTCCACTTCCCAGCTGCCTTGAAGACTGCTACAGTCCACCCAATCCGAAAACCCAACAAAGAACCCCACCATCCAACCAGCTATCGTCCGATAAGCCTCCTGAACACACTATCCAAATTAACCGAAAAAATCATTCTCTCCCGGGTCGACGATATCGACACAGGACAAAAACTCACACCTGACTTCAAGTTTGGCTTTCGCGCCAAACATAGCACTGTACAGCAGGTGTACAGGACCGATATCGCGTCCCAGTTCAACAAAAATAAAGCCACGGTCATGGCCCTACTGGACATAGAAAAATCCTTCGATACGGTCTGGACAGTAGGACTCATAGCTAAACTTATCTCATATCAATTCCCTCCCACATTAGTCAAACTTATTCACTCCTACCTAACCAACAGATCCTTTCGAACCATAGTTAATAACACTACATCAAACCCAAAACCCATTGTAGCAGGAATCCCTCAAGTCGGCGTCCTTGGTCCTAAACTATTTAACCTCTACCTGAGCGATTTCCCCACTCTCCTCTACACAAACACAGTACTATACGCAGACGACACAGCCATCTACGCGCACTCATTCAGCGCGCAGGTGGCTGCCAAGCAACTGCAAATACACATTGACCTACTACAACACTACTGGGCCACGAAAACCGAAACTATTGTCTTCACACGCAAACTCACAAACAACAAAATCATTACACCAATCAAAATACACAACCAAAAAATCACACCCATGCCAACCATCAAATACCTCGTCATATACCTACACAGAACACTACGGCATGGCCAACACATCTCACACACAATCAAAAAAGCGCGCCCAGTCATCCGCAACCTGTATCCTCTCCTAGTCCACAACAGCCCCCTGTCCAAGAAAAACAAACTCCTAACCTACACAACAATCATAATCACATACGCAGCCCCGGTTTGGTGTAACGCACCAGACACCACCCTCCTACCGTTACAACGCCTCCAGAATAAATGCCTTAGACTGGCTACCAGCTCTGGTAGGTACAACCGAATAACACAACTACACAACGAAGCTAACAAACCATACATAAAACAATACATACAAAACATATCACAATAATTTTATCAAACAAAACTAAACTCAAACAAACTTACACAAAACATCACAAAAACCAGGCAACACAACACAACATCTAGAATCAAACACAAGTTCCCCACCAGACATTACCCATATTCTCGGAGAGACTCCAGGACCCGAACACATAACACAGATGTATGTATGTATGTATGTATGTATGTATGTATGTATGTATGTATGTATGTATGTATGTATGTATGTATGTATGTATGTATGTATGTATGTATGTATGTATGTATGTATGTATGTATGTATGTATGTATGTATGTATGTATGTATGTATGTATGTATGTATGTATGTATGTATGTATGTATGTATGTATGTATGTATGTATGTATGTATGTATGTATGTATGTATGTATGTATGTATGTATGTATGTATGTATGTATGTATGTATGTATGTATGTATGTATGTATGTATGTATGTATGTATGTATGTATGTATGTATGTATGTATGTATGTATGTATGTATGTATGTATGTATATATATATATTTATTTATATATTTATTTATATATTTATTTATATATTTATTTATATATTTATTTATATATTTATTTATATTTTTATTTATATATTTATTTATATATTTATTTATATATTTATTTATATATTTATTTATATATTTATTTATATATTTATTTATATATTTATTTATATATTTATTTATATATTTATTTATATATTTATTTATATATTTATTTATATATTTATTTATATATTTATTTATATATTTATTTATTTATTTATTTATTTATTTATTTATTTATTTATTTATTTATTTATTTATTTATTTATTTATTTATTTATTTATTTATTTATTTATTTATTTATTTATTTATTTATTTATTTATTTATTTATTTATTTATTTATTTATTTATTTATTTATTTATTTATTTAGTTATTTATTTATTTATTTATTTATTTATTTATTTATTTATTTATTTATTTATTTATTTATTTATTTATTTATTTATTTATTTATTTATTTATTTATTTATTTATTTATTTATTTATTTATTTATTTATTTATTTATTTATTTATTTATTTATTTATTTATTTATTTATTTATTTATTTATTTATTTATTTATTTATTTATTTATTTATTTATTTATTTATTTATTTATTTATTTATTTATTTATTTATTTATTTATTTATTTATTTATTTATTTATTTATTTATTTATTTATTTATTTATTTATTTATATTATAGCGGATCGGCAACCAGGGCCATTACCGCTCAAATTTTCTAAAGTAAAAAATAATAATTCATAGAAAAGTAAGAAAAAAATTGAATAAAAGAAATAAGTAATGATAGTAATAATAATAAATAAACAGACATACACCTTCTAGTATGTGCGGCATCAAGTAACGCATATTTAAGAAAATTACAGTATAAATCTGTTAATTTAGAAATTGTATTAGATTATAAGTAATATTAATAACAAAAACGGGCTATAGTTGAGATATGGCGGTACAATAAATTAAGAATTTGAAATGTTGACACATTTTAGAAACAAACTTGGCACAGTTAGAAAGTGCAACCTCCAGTATAGAACTGAGTTCTTTTGGAGAACTAAAAGGCATTGCTGGAAAATGCAGAATTCAGTCAGGGACTGAGATTTTCAAGAAACCACAAAAACCACAGCTCTGACTTAAATATTGTGCGGAGAAAATGAAAAATGTTAAATGAATTAAGAAACATTTTTGAAAAGAAGTAAAAGGAAACGACTGTTTCAGATTTGCTGGAACAAATTAGTAGCTCGAAGAAAAGTAAGTACATTGCCAATGCACGTTACATCATTTTTTAAGTGAATAAGCAAAGGACCATTAATACCTGCATTGCGACGGTGCAGACTGAAACTAGGACACTGCTCGAAAATATGTTCGAGAGTGAGCCTAGTGTTACAAGTGGAGCAGAGCGGTGGTTGTTCTCCAAGTAACAGGAACAAGTGTGTGAGACAAGTGTGCCCTATTCTCAGACGTGAGATAACTATTTGCCCACTCCTTGTTAGGCGGAGCGGTGGGGGCCACCGCTCCACTGACACCTTTACACGTCGCAATTTGCTAGTGGATATATTCAATGCGCAGACACAGACCTCAATACATCATCGGCGCGCAAGTGATGACGAACTATAAAGTCGGTGTTGGCTGCTCCAAGAGAAGCCTTGTCGGCACAGTGATTGTCGGGTATCCCAACATGTCCGGGTATCCACATAAGGACGACATCTCGCTCTAGTTCCCGTAATCTATCGATTTCTCTACGAATTTCCAGAACAGTATGATCGGAGGTGAGTCTACTGCTGATACCCAAGATGGCACTTAGAAAATCAGTGCAGACAAGTAGGTGACGTTGCTCATCAATAGATTGACGAGAGTGTCGCAGAGAGTAAGGAATCCCATATAACTCTGCGGTATACACCGAGCATATGGATGACAGTGAGAACGATTGGGGTACGCCGCCAGTCACAAAAGCACAACCAGACCCAGAGTCTGTCTTGGAGCCATCTGTATATGTGTGTTGAATGTCTGTGTACTGCTGAAATTGATTGAAGAATTCAAGCAAGTATATGGCATGTAACGTCGTTTCGTACGCGTTTACTGGCTTTCCGCACGCTGCGGTGTTTTTTGCTCGGGCGCCAATCAGAAGGAGGGGGGAGAACTTTGAGACGGTATTTGGGGAAGGAGTAAGGGAAGGGGCGGAGACGGTGCGTGCGGGTCCGGGATAGCTCGGTGGAGGTTATGTCCAGGTTCCGTGTAATCAGTGACTAACTTCTGTTTTTAAACGGTATTTATTTTCGGTAAAAACACAGGGTACAACTTAATACACCCTATCGGAGACGGTGTTGCGGATGCTAAAACGTTGATGAGACACATAGAGGGAGGTAACATAAGTTCTACCTTCGGTGGCAACACCTGCGGTATTATAACAAGAAACTACGAGGTAATCCCTTGGCGGAAACGCCGGCAAGACACCTGGAGAACAGTTAAATAGTGTTTATCCTCGGTGGACACACCTGCAGGTACTATAATAAGAAACTACTAGGTAATCCCTTGGCGGACACGCCGGCAGGATACCTGGAGAACAGTTACACAGTGGTTACCCTCGGTGGACACACCTGCAGGTACTATAATAAGAAACTACTAGGTGATCTCTTGGCGGACACGCCGGCGAGATACCTGGAGACAGTTACACAGTGGTTACCCTCGGTGGACACACCTGCAGGTACTATAATAAGAAACTACTAGGTGATCCCTTGGCGGACACGCCGGCAGGATACCTGGAGAACAGATAGACAGAGTTTTACCCTCGGTGGACACACCTGCAGGTACTATAATAGAAACTACTAGGTAATCCCTTGGCGGACACGCCGGCAGGATACCTGGAGAACAGTTACGCAGTAGTTACCCTCGGTGAACACACCTGCAGGTACTATAATAAGAAACTACTAGGTAATCCCTTGGCGGACACGCCGGCAGGATACCTGGAGAACAGTTACACAGTGGTTACCCTCGGTGGACACATCTGCAGGTACTATAATAAGAAACTACTAGGTGATCTCTTGGCGGACACGCCGGCGAGATACCTGGAGACAGTTACACAGTGGTTACCCTCGGTGGACACACCTGCAGGTACTATAATAAGAAACTACTAGGTGATCCCTTGACGGACACGCCGGCAGGATACCTGGAGAACAAATAGACAGTGGTTACCCTCGGTGGACACACCTGCATGTACTATAATAAGAAACTACAAGGTGATCCCTTGGCGGACACGCCGGCAGGATACCTGGAGAACAGTTACACAGTGGTTACCCTCGGTGGACACACCTGCAGGTACTATAATAAGAAACTACTAGGTGATCCCTTGGCGGACACGCCGGCAGGATACCTGGAGAACAGTTAAACCCAGCAATGCAAATAAATACGGTAGTTAGTTTGTCTCACCACGTGTGTTTCGGCATCGGTATCGAGATATGAACGGAGATACGGTGTGTTAATAATACGGTCCTTTAGCCAGAGCTATCGGTGATCGACTGTCTTTTGATAAGAGATGTAGGCCCTTTTTATATCAATCGGGGTATAGGTGAATACATGAGTAAAACAAAGATAAAAATACTATCCAAGCCGATTTTTGGTTTTGACTAGATAACGGACAGAAAATATCGGCAGAGACTAGTATTTTTGGTCGATGACCTGACTTTAACAATTCCAAAAAAACAAAAATGCATCGGCCGGGCTCGAACCACCGACCCACAGAGCCGTAGTCGACTATGCTGCCGCGACGCTACGGCTTACTTATAATATGACATACATCTTAACATATTAATAACGAGGGTTTTAACATCGGAAAAACATACTTCGTTACAGGCATTAGGAGTGGAATTTTTCGGCATGCTGGTAAGCCCTAGGTTTGTTTGTATAGATAGAGAAGCCCATGGAGGTACATTGGGAAACTTGCGACACATAACAGACCCTTGGTGGTTGAGAATGGTATTTAACAACCTTGGGAGCTTTAGTGCAAGTGGATACAGAGAAGTTGCTCTATTAATGTAGAGTTGATTCAAGTTTGGATTGTTGAAGAAAATAGCGTGGTTTATGTGCTGCGTGAGCGTTTGAATTTTGCACACGTACCTCATTCCAAGTTTCGTGTACCTTATGTGAAGTGGCGGAACACCGGCTTCACAGTGAAGGCTTGGAATTGGAGTAGTCCTAAACGCACCGGTGACAGTTCGAATACCAGCATTGTGTACACTGTCTAGCTTTTTCAAGTGATGGGAACTAGCTGTATTCACAATGATGGCACCGTAGTCTATCCTGGACCGAACCAGACGCAGCATAGAGTCCATTTCGGCTCCCTATTTTGTGGAGGCAATACACTTGATTGCATTCAATGACATTCGGCACTGCGCAGAAACAATGTTGATGTGTTTCAACAACAAGAATCGTCTATCGAAAATTATACCCAAAAACTTCACCTCATCTACAATCCGCACTGGTCTGTTGTAAAGCGTCACAACTGGACAGTAGTGTGCTTTGCGTAGTCGACAAAAATCGATAGCACATGTCTTTTCCGTAGAGAATCGGAAACCACGGTCGGATGCAGCCAATGAAACAACTGCTGTAATCTCTCCTGACAGAGAGCGAGAGATTGTGATGAAGTGAAAAGAGCGAGGTCGTCGACATAAAGGCAATAATCAACGGTATTGGGAATTTTAGAAGCGATGTCATTGATTGCAATCAAGAATAAAGTTACACTTATGGAAGAGCCTTGAGGAATACCGTTTTGCAACGGTCGTGTAGAAGAGAGAGTTTCTCCAACTCGGACTCTAAATGAACGGCTACAAAGAAAATTCTCTATGAATTGAGGCAGACGGCCTCGTAAACCCCAGTTGTGTAATCTTTGTAGGATACCGTATCTCCAGGTTATGTCGAACGCTTTTTCTAGATCGAAAAACACAGCAACCAGATGGTTGCGTTTTAGGATACTAGACTTAATTGCGTTTGTCAAATACACATGAAGATCAGTGGTGGAATGGTGCTGACGAGATCCACATTGATGTTTGTTGATGAGATTGCGAGATTCTAGAAACCAGCTGAGGCGGATATTGACCATTCGTTCATATATCTTTGACAGGTGGCACGTCAAAGATATAGGACGATAACTAGAAGCAAAAGATACTACTTTTCCCTTTTTGGAATCAGCACAATTATTACAGACGTCTGGATAGATATTTTGCACCCAGAGAAGGTTAAGAAACTCTATTATTCTATTCTTGAAATTGTCGGGTAGATATCGCAGCTTTGCGTAAGCAATGTCATCATGTCCGACAAAAGTTTTTGCAGTGCGACTGAGTGCAAATTCAAATTCGTCTAATGAAAAAACATGAATTGTACAATCCGAGTTAAAGTCTAGTGGAACCTCCTCAAACGCTTTTACGCGCAGATAATGAAGCGAATAATTATCCGAATTACTAACAGCCTCGAACTGGTCTTCTAGAATCTCACAAATCTCATCTCTAGTAGTGTGTACTTGACCATTGGCCTGGAGCATTGGAATATAGGAACTCTTCTTGTAGCCATTCATATATCTGACTTTTTTCCAGAACTGAGTTTGATCGATAACTGTTCCAATAGATGCAACATATCTACAGCAAGACTCTGTCTTAGAACTAAGAATGGTACGTCTAGTTTGCGCGCGTGCTTTTTTAAAAGAAATTTGGTTTTCAAGTGTCGGATTTCTTCGAAACACTTTGAGCGCACGCTTTTTTGCACGAATATCGGCATCAAGTTGATCATTCCACCAAGAAACTGACTTCTGCCTGAGTCTACAAGAAGATTTCGGTATAGACACCGAGGCGGAGAACAGAATACAATCAGAAAGATGTTGTCAATTGTAAATTCAGACTAATCATAATGCTACATTTTGAATGACAACTATTACGAGCAAAAATTACTCAAAAACTTACGGAATTTGAACTATTCTTCGGTAACTTTTGAATCAGCAAATAACATAATAATTATTTTATAAATAAAGCAAATAATAAAATATAAATACTTACATCACTTTTCGAATATCCTAGGAAGCTTAAATCACCAAAATATGCGCCATCTAATCCGACATGTCCTGAACAGAAAATCACACAGTTAGCCATAACTTTAGCCATTAATTTGTCACGTAATACCTGTATGTTTAAAATCGCCTTGCGGACCACTAATCATCGTCGTATTCAATTTTGCTTCTACTCTAGGTCTTCAAATCATTTCTTATAAACGATTCTGGTCTCATTGTCGGTAAATAATTTCCGGTATAACCAACGACATTAGCAGGGTTAAATAACCCAGTTTTACCATTTTGTAAGACGCCTTTCCATAAATGATCATTATTACTGAAAAAAAGGTGATGCCTATTTCATACTGAAACTATACATTTTATATAATTTAATTTTTGAATAAAATTCATAATGGATTAAAAAATTATAACTTCAAATTTGCGTGCGAATAATAATAAAAAATATGGAATCATTTATTTGACAACAATCCTAAAATGTATGTAAGGCATATAATAACGTTTGAATAAAAAAATTCCGCTTACTGTTTATCAAGAACTGTAATGATATCTTCAACTCGATGTGTTAACAAATGTGGTACGTCTGTGTTAGCGATTTTGGCTTGGACTTGTTCTGGTCTACAGTCTGCTAATCGAGTGGCTAAGTCACGAAATGGGGGCCGTTGGGTAGGTTCATGTTTCCAACAATATAGCATTACTTTGTAGTGATCGGTTGGGCAGCAATCGGGTTGCTCTAGGCGTTGAAAGTTAGGTTCATCAATTGCTTCTAATATCTGATGTCCTGAAAGGTATTTACGATTTATTGCATATGAAATAAACTGACGGCAATGCTATTTTTTCATTTGCCATAAGAAATGTTATTTTGATGTTTTTTATTTGTGAGCAGGAATAAATTGACAACATTTGTTTGTACATATTATACACAACAATAAATTGCGCAAATAATTACTCTATTTATTGTTCAATTTATTGCATCGTGTGAAACAGGCATAAGAATTTAACTATACGCAACCTTGATCTACTTAGTTACTTGTAAGAGCTGCCCAAGGTTGAAATCCATACGAAAACATTTCCCATAACGTAACACCATAAGCCCAAACGTCACTAGCCGTTGTAAATCTCAAATAGCTTATACATTCTGGAGCACACCTGAAATAAAGAAATCAAACCATATTAGTGACACAAAAAAAACCCAAGAGATTCTTTTCTACTTTATTTAATGAATATATAATAGTTTCATTAAAAATTTACATCGATGTTTATTCGTGATCGAAATTATCGTTGGCGACGCTAGTAGCGTTAATAAAAATGTCTGGCGTAATGACCAATGTATTTGACAGTTGAGATAGAGGCTATGATTGGACACGCGAAAGCCAGCATAATGAAATATGTATAAAGTGAACTGATTTCCAAACGTTCTTTGCCAAAACGAATTACTCTTGTAGTCAGAATCTTTTATTTTGTGTTCTTTAAAAGTGTATTTTGATTGTAACTGTTATTTAAAACTGATTTGTGAGTTATTCGAAGAATTTACTTCGTAAGATATGATAGATATTTTGATCTTTTGATATTTATGAAAAAATGACAGCTGGCTAATAACGGAACAAACAGCTGATTGGTACATTAATGCCCGGCGTAATGACCAATTTTTGTAGTACATTTGTTTCACCGCCAGAGAGCGAGTTGTTAATTTAGATCACGAATATTATTTTCCATATGACAAAATCGTGTACTATGCTTATGCTATGCTATGCTATTTTCTGTGCGCTGTGCTACTTATAAATCCATCTTAGTGTTTCCTTATTACTTTCTTATACGCAGTATAAGTAAGTATTGTAATCATGAAAAATTTTGATCTCGAGATTTTAACGGAAATATATCTTTTGACCTTCCCTGAATTGAGTCTGACCATTTTTGAGATGACGTCTGTCTGTGTGTGTGTGTGTGTGTGAGTATGTGTGTGAGTCTGTCTGTGTGTATGTGTGCGCTCTACAGCCTAAACGGTATAAGATACAGTTATGAAACTTTAAACTTAAGATTTGTATGTGCCTGGGAAAAAAACCTCCTATTTTGAAAAGAATACTCCCACAGGAAGTGCATGTTTACTCCATTCATTTTTTGCATATTCTGCTATAACTCAAAAACGGTAGTTTTTACAGCAAAATTTATAGAATGAAAACAATAGATATTAATATTTCGCTTAACTTTTATCTGAAAATATTTTTCAAAAAAGGTACTGGTTTCAAAAAAAGAGTGTTGTTTTAATATTCTGCTTTAACTCAAAAATGGTAGTACTTACAGCAAAATTAGTAAGAATGAAAATAAAGATTTTAATATTTCGCAAATATTTTATTTGAAAAGTATATTCAGAAAAGGTACCGGTTACAACAAAATTTAAGTTATTTTCAATATAACATTCAATACTTCTCACGTGTATTAGTGGACGTTATGCCTATATAATTGTCCTCCGGTAGTAGTCGATCTACTCCAGAGAGTATGGGGAGATGGATTTCAACGTTAAATCGGTTGAACAACGTTTGCAAAGATGGCGGGTTCCATGGAGCCTACACTGGAGGTTTAGTTGTCGCCGCAGCCACCGAGGGGCGCGTTTTTTTTTTTTTTTTTTTTAATGAAAGGGTAGATGTACTTTTCTTTTCGTGGTACAGTAGACCACGAAATGCAAAAGTTCCTCCTAAATAAAAACCATTATTTAAATAATACAAATATTTATTACTAATTCAGGTTTAAATTTTACTTTATATAACATTCACATATTTATATGTTAAGATAACAATTATATTTTTATTATTAAATATTAATAATATTCGTATTTGGCTCTTCAGTCGAATATGAATTACATTCGATCAAACAGTTTTTATAATGGAACAAGTAAATGCTCATATTTATAAAAGAAAACTAATTTTAATAAGTACATTTTTAATGAAGCTACAATTGACTTTCATCCATTCATCGCAATCTTTAAACCATTGTTTAACATTTAAATAAGTTTTTCTTCAATAATATGGTTTTGATGTTAGTACATTCTTCTCATACGCACCCATCTACGACAAAAAAATTACTTTCTGTTTTTCCTCCGCAACGTCTTACGATGCCTTTCTGTCGCATGTCGTTGAATAGGATCGCGCCAGGATAAGCGCAAGGTCTAATCCACCTGCACTCGAAATGTTTTGAACATACACGATATGTTCTATAAACATCATGTGCAGGAGGAATAACGTACAGTTGCAGATTGTTGATTTTTTCCAACCAAATTTGGAAAAGTGCTCTGTCCTTCGGAAAACAGGCGAACCGTTTTCTGTAATCAAAGCATCCGAGAACACAACCGAATCGATTATTTAAATGCATACTACGAACAAACTATTATAGAATTCATATCAAATGTTTACTATTTATTTGTGATTTAATACTTACATGCCACAAAAAAAAAGAGATTGCTCAAAAACAAACACTAGTTAGAGTTAAATAATATAAAATACAAAAGAACTTCCCAATAAATAACAGAGGACAAATCAATAACGAACAATAACAAAATTGCATGTATGACGTATTGCACAATAAAATGTTACATTATTTACAAAATGGATTCCAATAAACGTACTTATAAATAAATAATTTATTTTTCCAAAAAATGCAGTATAAAATCATCCTAAATTTTTATTTGATTAGTAAAATATCAAGTAAATATTTAAAATTTATATACATTTAATTCGTTCAAATTTTTATAATTTTTTATTATCGCGACGATCGCGACATCTAGAACAGCGGCGAATATGCAATTTTCTAACCTAACAAAACTCTGTCCAATAGTGGCTATGGTTCTTATTACTCCCCCTACTCTCTGATCTACTCGCAACGGCATGTCTGGCGCTGAACCACATACAAGTATACACTGACGTACTACGTAATGTAGTGCTACTTCCGCACTAAAGGTGGCTACCATAAAAATGTCATCCGCTATTACACGACTACCTATATCATACATGTACGACAGTTCGTGTATTGTTACTGATTGTTTCATTTGTATATAATTGCGGATATATTTAGCGGACGATATTTTTGTTATGTTTATCAAAATTTCAAATATTTTACATTCATATTCGTATTGTAATCATGAAAAATGTTGATCTAGAGATTTTAACGTAAATATATCTTTCGACCTTTCCTGAATTGAGTCTGACTGTTTTTGATATGATTTTTCAGAAAAGGTACTGGTTACAAAAAAAATAAGTTATTTGTTTTACTTTTTATATCTTATATTGAATAGTTCGTGTATTGTTGCTGATTGTTTCATTTGTATACAATTGCGGATATAATTAGCGGACGATCTTTTTGCAATAATGGTAGTAGTTGCATAATTTATAAATAATTACATGTTTAAAATAATTTAATATATAGTATAATAATATATTAAATCTGTCGATGAACTTCATTATGTGTCTTTGGTTAGATCGTTAGTATTTATAAAACTTTAATATATTTCAAATTTTTTTTAATTCTAACGATTCATTTAACATGCGTATAAGAAAGTCCAGTGACAGACACGTCAGCTTTTTTTTATAAACGTGCGACGACACTATTTTCTGAGAAATCCCAACCATTGGCTAAAGATTATTTCCAGAACTTTTACTGGTTCCCTATGTAAAAGTTTATTCTTTATTTAGACTCTAACTAGGTTCGTCTTTAGTGGAGATGCAACGGAATGCTAGGTTTAAAGAAATTTCCAGTGTGGTTAACATATTCGGTTATTTAATATTTATGATAATCAAAGAAAACAATAAGAATATATATAGAACAATTAATTAAGAGGTTTAGTAGTAAATAATGAGATTATATAATGTAATCAAAATAATGCGACAGTTACTCACCCATGACTCACGCTATTGCAAAGAACTCTACTTAGCTCAAGACTTTAACTTGTTACTCTCTACTCAATAACGACTAAAATCTGACTTTAAAAACCCACGCAAGCGAAGACTTCTCTGCTCCGCAGTTTGCGAAAGACTCTCTGTATATCTCTGATAAATTCTATATCTTTTCGATACGACGGAGATGATTCAAAGTGCAGGTAAACATCGAGAATCATACTCTGCACCCTGAACCCCAAATTGTATTAACAACATATTTTGCTTTTAGTGTGAGTCATAGGATACATAGTAAAACAATTCCTATCGTAAGTAATGAGTGTAACTGATACCAACTATCGTTTGTCCCTCGAGATCTGAGATATGACTCAGACGCGGTGACTCTCTTGTTACACCTACTATTTTTGGGGTGTTTGTAATTATTTCACGTTTTGGGTGACAGATATGAAATCAAAATTAATAAATATTTTTCATAACTGTTTGTTACCCAAAATAATTTTAAGAATTCTAAAAGTATTATAATGCACTGCAAAATAAAATGTTTTGAAAAATAAAAACTGTTCTCTGTTCCATCTCCTCCAAAGATATATTCCATATTTTCCACTAAATAGTACTGAATTTAAACTTTATCCTTACACACTTCTTTCGCTTCATTCAAACTCATTAACTTATTCATACATGCTCTTATATTCCGCTTGCTCGCAACTTTCCTCTCACGCAGCTCATTCTCAATCATGTTTATCCATTTACTCCGACGATGACATCGCATTCTCACAGCATTCAACTCTCCCACATAAATCTTTTTTGCTAATTTTTCATTCGGCATTTTTTCGATATGGCCATATCATCAAGGATGGCACAAATACACCATTGTACACGCATAATCTTGCATCCTTAGATATATTAAAATTTCTCGCAAACATTCCTAAAGCACCTAAAATCTTACAGCCAGCAGATACTCTTCTTTCAATCTCGCAATAATCATACTTCCCATCACTAGAAAATTTTATAAATGCTATTAATAGCAAATTCCAGACCGTACCTTAAATTAAAATCGTTTTAATTGAATTTACAAAACAATTGAATGCAGTTTTATATTTGAGTCATATTATAAAAATATAAAAGAGGCGATATAAAATTGCTATACAAGATACTGCTGTTTTGTAGATACTGGACTTCGCATCCCCCACTGCAGAGATACATGAAAATTGCACGTTACGAGTCATGACATGCACTGCGCTCTTTTATTAACATGTGTTTGTATAGGAAAAGTTTAAAAATGTAACTTACTCTTAAATTCAGGAGAATTATGTAACAACAAAAATTACACATATTCTCCAATACACGAACAAGAAAGTAAGATTGTTTTAATCCCGGGTTTCGTTCTAAATATATCAAAAACATCTGCAGTGTCATGCACCGAACTTTCTTATACGCATATGGGTTAAACCACATCGTATTTTTCTAATTTATATTTGTTCTAACCTTTGGATCGCTTTTACACTAAATATATTTCTTAGAAACAATATAAAATGTCAAACTTCAAATTATTTAAGTTTATTTTGTTAAACAATTGACAGGCGCAGATGATACGATTTATGTAAAAATATATATAATAAGCAGAAATTTATTTTGAAAACAGTATTCTTTTTGGAAAATATATTCAAACAAAAGTGTTGCTAAATAGAAATACCTTTAATTTTTGCTCACGCAATTTTTCTGTAACTGTAACCATTTTTGAGTAATTGCAGGAACTGCAAAAAATGACTATAGTAAACGGGCACTTCCGGTTTGAATATTTTTTTCAAAAATAGGAGGTGCACACCTCAGGCTTATGCAAATCTTAAGTTTAAAGTTTCATAATTTTAGCTTCAACCGTTTAGGCTGTAGAGAACATACACACACACAAACAGACACACACACACACACACACACACACACACACAGACAGACGTCATTCCAAAAATAGTCGGAATCGATTCAGGGAAGGTCAAAACGTATATTTCCGATAAAATCTCGAGATCGAAATTTTTCATGATTATATACTTCGTATAAGAAAGTAAAAATATATATAATAAGCAGAAATTTATTTTGAAGCCAGTACTCTTTTTGGAAAAATAATTCAAACAAAAGTTGTGCTAAATATAAATACCTTTAATTTTTGTTCATGAAACTGTAACCATTTTTGAGTAATTGCAGAAACTGCAAAAATTGACTAGAGTAAACAGGCACTTCCGCTTTGAATATTTTTTCAAAAATAGGAGGTGCACACCTCAGGCATATGCAAAGCGTAAGTTTAAAGTTTCATAATTTTAGCTTCAACCGTTTAGGCTGTAGAGAATATACACACACACACGCACACACACACACACACACACATACTGACGTCATTCCTAAAACAATTGGAATCGATTCAGGGAAGGTCAAAACATATATTTCCGTTAAAATCTCGAGATTTTTCATGATTACAATACTTACTTATACTGCGTATAAGAAAGTAAAAACAAAATTGATTCTAGGAGAAGTTGTTCGCAAAATGTATTACATTTTTTTGTGCAATTAAAATAAAATCATTACAAATGAAATCTATCTGACTATCTTCTTGATATTCTAAGATTTCTTTTTAGTCGATTTGATAATAAATGAGATCCGTATCTTTTTAGTACATGTATGACGATGAGAATTGCGGTGTGAGATTAATTCAATAAGTGTAAAAATGATTTTTTTTTAAATTATTTAAAATCATCTATGGTTTGACCATAGATTACACTTCAACTAGAAATAAAAATTATGTCTCTATGTGATCCCAATTACTAATGACACATGCCAGAAAACAATGAAAATCGCCGTTTTTGGTGGCGCCAAAATACAAATATTTCCAACACTCTCCCTTGATCCCAGAGGTGTATAAAACTTAACTTTTAATTAATTAATAGCTATATTCATACCTATGCCCTTGGTTCAAAAGTTATGCTTATCTTTAGCTGTCACTCTACATTTATATCTTATTATCTTATTATTAGAAACACGATTTAATTTAAAAACCCATTTGCATTTAATGACATGATGATTTGTGAGCCTGTCGTCGAAGACCCAAGTTTTATTCCTAATCAAAGAATCATACGCTAATTTCATTGCTGAGTGCCAATTTTTACACTCTGAAGAGGCTATTGCATCTTTAAAAGTAGAAGGTTCTTTTGTACAAAAATATGATATAAAATCAGGGAATGTAAGTGGGCTTACATGTCCTTTTAGGGTACCATGTTTCACCGGGCTCTAGCTCAGGCTTGTCTTCTTCCGAGCTTGGCTGGTATGAACTTGCTGGAGACTCGAATTGGTCATCATAGAGGTCATCTTCTTCATTTTCTTCACTGGATGGTTTATAGTTTTCTGTGTCTCCGGCTAGCTCTTGACTCGAGGCTGATTGTTCACCCTGACATCTGAAGAATCATGTTTAGGATTGGACTGGAATGACGACAGAAGAGATTTTCAGTATTTCTTGCTCCAGAAAGGTAACACTACAGGCTCTTACGACATTATGAGTTATCGGATCAAAAAGTCTGAAGGCTTTAGAATGCTCACAAAAATATATTTTTTGCTTGAAGAAAGTGTGAAAAATGATATGTCTTATAAAATTGAATGTTTCTAACTGTAAATGGATGTTTTATTGCGTCGGGGTTTATGTGATGATAGTGATGGTGTAACTGTTCCTGCTTTAGATTGTGCAGATGAGGTCGTGGTTTTTGGTGAATCTGTAAGAGGGTGACTGGGATGGTCACCTCTTATCTGCTGTACTTGGGTTCTTGCCAAATAGACGTGAGGGTGAGAAGGGAATAGGGGCGACCAATTGAACGGACACTAACAAGGGGAAACCACGTAGTGTGGGTCACCGATTTGGCTGAAATTTTGCCAGATGGTAGGCGACGCAATAAAAATGATACAAATTTTGCCGTTTTATGCACTTCTCAAGAAAACTCGAGAAAATCGCATTCAAAGTTTTCACATCTTGATTTGTAGAAAAAAAAAAATGATACTTTTTCAGAGCGGTGGCGTAGCGCAGTGGATAGCGAGCTGGCGTACAGGCCAAATAGACTTGAGGGTGAGAAGGGAATAGGGGCGACCAATTGAACGAACACTAACAAGGGGAAACCACGTAGTGTGGGTCACCGATTTGGCTGAAATTTTGCCAGATGGTAGGCGACGCAATAAAAATGATACAAATTTTGCCGTTTTATGCACTTCTCAAGAAAACTCGAGAAAATCGCATTCAAAGTTTTCACATCTTGTTTTGTAGAAAAAAAAAATGATACTTTTTCAGAGCGGTGGCGTAGCGCAGTGGATAGCGAGTCGCCGGCTTTTTTCTCTATATGACTTTTTGATTGTAAATAAAATATAAAATTATTTACTATTGCAGCATTCACTCGGATGGTAATTATTATAAAAGTGATTGAAACATAAAGGTTTCCTGCAATTAGAGCAGCATATAAATGCTGCTTTTTTGCAGAAACAAGGATCTTTCAATACTACTTGAGAAAAACAGACTTCATTTACATTCATGAAAATGTCCTTGTCATCTGTAAGTCCAGATGCGTGCCAAGCATATTTAATCATTTTGCTGAAGATCGGTGCTGATAACTGATGAAGTTTTTTATTGTTAATTAATTTTATTACATTATATTTGATAATATCTAATGTGGGAACAACATGGTTGGTTTTGTCAGAGATCCTACTCACTTGAGGAGTGTATATCTGTTTATGTGTGTGTTGCATTGTAAGCTTGAGTATTGTACTGTTGTGTGTTTACTTTTGTTTATGATGTTTTATTTGTGGTAGGATTGTGTTTATGGGAAAAGGAGGAACAAAAACCCATTTAAATACAATGTTTTTTATAAAACTTATATACTAACTTAACTAATTTAAAATTGAAGTTATTTACATTATAAGATGAAGGATGAACATTTTAAATTATAAGTGATATTTTGTATTAGTGGTTGACTCTAGTGCTGTGTAGTGATGAGTGTTGTGTGTTATACGGTGTTGTTGTGCGTGTTTATGTTAGGTGTTCAGCTCAGGGAGGCTTTCGAAAAATATGGGTAGGGTTTGGTAGGGGAGCTTATGCTTTAGTGTAATTGTAGTGTTATCGTGTCTGGTTTTGGTGATGTTTTTTGTTAGGTTATTTGTGTGTGTAAGTGTGTTTTGGTAAAATTTTTGAGATAGGCGTTGTATGTAGTGTTTAATGTACTCAATTCTATTTGTGTTGTGCAGGTGTGTAATGCGGGTGTACCTATCAGAGCTGGTAACCAGTCGGAGACACCTGTTTTGAAGGCGCTGTAATGGTAGTAGCGCACTATCTGACGCGTTGCACCAGACTGGAGCTGCGTATGTGATGATGGGTCGGATGATGGCGGTGTATATGAGTAGTTTGTTTTTTTTTTTTGAAAGGGAACTATTTTTAACTAGGAGGGGGTATAGGTTTCGGATGACAAGTTGTGCTTTTTTGATTGATTGTCTAATGTATTGTCCGTGACGTAGTGTTTGTTGTAGATGTGCTCCAAGGTATTTGACAGTGGGTTTGGGTGTAATTTTTTGATCGTGTATAATTAGTGGTGTGATCACTTTGTTTTGTGTATATTTTCGTGAGAAGACAATGGTTTCAGTTTTTGTGGCGTTGATTTTAATTTTCCACTTCTCCCAGTAGTGTTGTAGGATATTTATGTGTATTTGTAATTGTTTGTTGGCCACCTTCACGCTGAATGAATGCGCGTAGATAGCCGTGTCGTCTGCGTACAGAGCTGTGTTCGTGTTTGGGAAAGTGGGGAAATCGCTCAGGTAGAGGTTGAAAAGTTTGGGTCCAAGGACACTGCCTTGGGGGACTCCTGCCATTATGGGTTTGGTGGAAGATAGGGTGTTATTAATTTTGGTTTGGAAGGATCTATCGGTTAAGTAGGAGTGAATAAGTTTAGTTAGGAGTGGAGGAAAAAGGAGTGAAACTAGCTTGGCGATGAGCCCTGCTATCCAAAGCTTGTCAAAAGCTTTTTCGATGTCTAGCAGGGCCATCACCGTTACTTTATTAAGGTTAAACTGGGTGGCGATATCGGTTGCAAACCTCGTGACCTGAAGGGTTGTGTTGTGTGCCTGTCTGAACCCATACTGGATGTCAAGGGTAATCCGTCGTCCTGTGTCGATAGCGTCGACCCGGAAAAGTATGATTTTTTCAGTGAGTTTGGATAGGGTATTAAAAAGGCTAATTGGCCTGTAGCTGCCGGGGAGGTAGGGATTCTTGTTGGGCTTTAGGATAGGATGAATTGTGGCATTCTTCCATGCAGTTGGGAAGTGATGTAGTTTGATTATTGCATTGACTATGTAGGAAAGTTGAACTACGGATTTCCTTGAGAGGTTTTTTAGGATATGATTATCAATCTGGTCTGGGCCTGGGGTTTTGCGATTGGGCAAGGTGCGGATTATTTTTGCGACTTCTGTGGGGTTGGTTAGGAGTTTAACTAGGACTTCGTGTGTTGTAACGTGTGGTGTATTTAAGAATTGTTGTGTTTTTCTAAGGATGTGCTCGTGCTCTTGTGTATTTGTTGTATCGTTTACGTGTATGTCTCTAAATGTGTTAGCAATTGCTTCCGCCTTTTGTTCGTCGGTTTCAGCTGTTTCTGTGTTGTTTAGTGTTAGTGTAGGAATAAGGGAGAATTTTTTTTAAGTGTCTTGGTGAGCCGCCAAAGTGAGTTGTCGTTAGGGTTGAGGGATGCTAGTTTTAAGGACCATGTTGTGTTGCGTTGTTCTCTAATGCCAATTAGTGTGTTTATAAGATATAATTGTTTTTGTTGTGTTGTTTGTTTGTCTGTTAGTAAGTGTAAATATGATGGGATTATGATCAGAGTTAAGCTCTGCAAGGTATATGGGGTGTGTGATATTAGCAACGTTTTTGTTAATGATGAGGTCGATAGTGGTTGGTGTAGTCCCGTTTTGAGGGTAGTGTGTTGGTGTGTCTGTGTTCAAGATGATAGAAACGTGTGAGTTTATGTATCTTTTGAGTGTGTGGCCGTTAGTGTTATTTCTGTTGCAGTTCCAGTCTGAATGTTTCGCGTTCAGATCCCCGACTACTAGTGTTTTGTTTTTGTATAGCAGGGTTGCAAGGTCTGCTTTTGTGATGTTGTTGCTTGGTCAGTTGTATGCTGCGGTTATTATGGTGTTGTCTGTAAGTTTTATACTAAGTGTCTCTAGCGTAGTGTGTGCTGAATTTAATAGTGTGTGTGGTACGTTATTTTTGACTAATATCGCAACGCCTCCGGCGGGCACCGGACCTTGGTTTGGCCTATCAGCCCGATAGGTTGTGTAGGAGTGTATTTTGAGTTTGTATGAGTGTGTGAGTTTAGTTTCATTTAGTGTCATTATGTGTATGTTATGTGTGTTCATAAAATGGATAAGCTCGCCTATCTTACCCATAATTCCGTTGGCGTTCCATGAGCTGATGTTCATGGTGCTTGTGTTGTGGTTGTGTAGTGCTGGTTGTGCGATGATTTAGATGTTATAGTCCTCGATGCTGTTTGTGAAGTTGATGAATGTTGAGAACTTTTCTGCTTGTGAGTTACATTTTGAAAGTTGTGCGTTTAGGTCATGGATGGCCCTGATGATGTTCTCAAGGTTCAACAGCTGTCGTAAGTTTTGCATTTCTGTGAATAAGTCATTTATGTTGTTAGTTTCTTTAGTTCTTGGAGGGTTAGGGGGAGGTAGGATAGGTGCTGCTTGTTTGTGAAGAGGGGGGAAATTTATGTGGTTGTTGGCTGGGGTTGTTGGGATGGTTGCCGTCAATTTTTGGTTTTGGTTATGCTTCCAGGCGTTTGAATTAGGTAAGGGGGCGGGGATGTAGGATTGTGTAGGTGCTATGTGTTTTTTTACTTTCTTAGACGCAGTATAAGTAAGTATTGTAATCATGAAAAATTTCGAACTCGAGATTTTAACGGAAATATACGTTTTGACCTTCCCTGAATCGAATCCGACTATTTTTGGAATGACAACCGTCTGTGTGTGTGTGTGTGTGTGTGTGTGTGTGTGTGTGTGTGTCTGTGTGTGTGTGTGTGTGTGTATGTGAGCGCTCTACAGCCCAAACGGCTAAAGGGAAAATTATGAAATTTTAAACTTAGGATTTGTATGTACCTAGCACGAAAACCTTCTATTTTTGAAAACCATATTCCGACCGGAAGTGCATGTTTACTCTAGTCATTTTTTGCAGTTTCTGCAATTACTCAAAAACGGTTGCAGTTACAGAAAAATTGTTATAGTAAAAATTATAGATATCAACATTTTGTACAACTTTTATTTGAAACTTTTTTTCTCAAACGGTTCCGGAAACAAGAAAATGGCTCTTGAAATTTCTTCATATTACATTTAATTTTACATAAATCGAATCATCTGCGCCTGTCAATTGTTTATTAAAAAAAAAAACAAAACAGACTTAAATAGTTTGAAGTTTGACATTTTATATTTATTCAAAGAAATATATTTAGCGCGAAAGTGTTCCAAAAGTCAGAACAAATATTATAAATTAGAAAAATATTGAAACTACGCTGTGGTTTAACCCATATGCGGATAAGAAAGTTCGGTGCATGACACTGCAGATATTTTTATTATATGATTGTTCGTCAATTATTTTAATTTTGTTGATGTACGTAGGGCAGTCCGTGGAATTGGCAGGGTGGGGTCCGTTGCAGTTGACGCATTTAGCTGGTTCCGTTATGGGCTTTGTGCAAGTAGTAGTTAGGTGGTACATGGCGCATTTTATGTGGTTGTTGGCTGGGGTTGTTGGGATGGTTGCCGTCAATTTTTGGTTTTGGTTATGCTTCCAGGCGTTTGAATTAGGTAAGGGGGCGGGGATGTAGGATTGTGTAGGTGCTATGTGTTTTTTTACTTTCTTAGACGCAGTATAAGTAAGTATTGTGTAACAAACGCGCGTCTTATGAGAACGTGCACGCGTTTGGCTCCCTCTTAACTATATGCGTGTAGCGATGCTTCTTCTATACTCACCTGGTGGTTGATTTTAGGTGAGCTCTTCTAATACACACTTAAATGTCCAGACTAGGATTAGCTCGTGAGAGAATTAAATTGATACAAATAATAAATAAGAATTTAATTCAAAACTATAAAGATATAACAATACAAAAATAAACAATGACTTTACAAAATACTGGTTTAAGCTTACTACTCGCTACTCGCTAATCGCAATCTGAACTGAGACCTCGATGTCAAGCGACATCGCGGTTTTATACTCAATTTTGACCTAAATTCAAATGTCCGATATTGTAAACAAATCCCGACCTAGCAACATTTCGTTAAATGACATCGCACAATTTTATGCAACTGTTGCTAGATATGACGTAGCTAGTTGCATTTGCTAATCGCGAATTACCTAGCTCAGCAAAACTGAACTAGGTCGGTACGCAACTAGCTTGATTTGTTACATTACCGTCCCCTTAAGACTGAATTCCATTGAAGATGAATTCAGTCCTCTATTGAATTTAGGTCGATCGCTCTAAAGACTAATTTATCCTAAAAGAACAATTGTCTGTCCCTCGCACTGTCACATGACCACTGGACCACTGGCACCGAGTTGGGGATTGGGGTGGTAAGAAGAGGGGTCCCAATTCGATGACGAGAATTAAGCTCTAGCCATTTTCTTTAGCGGGCAGTTCCTGGTAGCAGAACTCCCGCGTGACAATCCACTATCTCTCCACTTAGGTGTCCGGCTGCCTGACCAGGTCGCTAATGACTTCAGGGGTGTCGCGGGCAAGAACCAATCTGATTTTCTTGTCTCTCACGGGTGGCATCGTTTGGGGAATTGCATCGCAAACCAGGTCGCTCACTTGCTTCTTGACTGTTATTTCTAGAAATAGCAGCTTAGTGAGTACCTGCGCCATTAAATCGGAATTCTGCTGGATTTTTCTCAGTTTTGATAGAAAAATCCAGCGACGTCTCTGGATCACCCATACGTGATACTGTTTACCCCACCGGGTTGTTATTGACACACGAGTGTGTTATCACGTACTTGGTTCCATTCACCCTTGGAAGTGTCCTTACGGTAGCGACCTCTATCCGGACTCCTGTCTTGATCGAGATGGATCGCCTCCCAGATAAGATCCATATTGACTAGAGCTTCGTACCCTTGTAATTTTGACCCGCCTCCCCCCGACATTTGCCAGAGGGTTCTAGCTTCCCCTCCAACGTAGCCGAGTCTTCTGTGGTGCAGCGTCTCCTGTGCTCATCTGATGTTGCATGGTACCGACATTACCTAACGGTTTATCCGTTTGTTTCAATAAAACCGCATTTTTATTTAAGAACCATGACAACAAATGTCGGTCCTCTGCATGCAAATGACCTACATCGAATTTCTGAGTCAGCGAGTTTTCAGTGTGGTTGACGGTGCGCGAGCCTCGCTTGCTTACCGCGGATTCAGTTTCTGCTGATGCGAGCGGTATCCGGCAAACCGAGTTCGCGTTCTCAACTGCACTTCGCGTTACTAAGGGACAGTGCTCTTCTAACGCGATCGGCTCATGTTCCAATGCGTCTTTCGCTGCTTGCGTACCCTGATCTCCAAAAGAGTGAACCATGTGACATGCGGGAATCGTAGAAGTTTCTCGCGACCAGACAAAATTCTTCATTTTCTGTCGTGATCTCTTCCTTCTCATCTTTAACTGAAAGGTGCTCCCCTCTGTCAAAGTCGTGCGAACCTCGATAGGTTCGTCTTCTATCAAAGGTTGATCCAACTGAGAGGTGCTCCTCACGGTCATATCCGTGCGATCCACGAGTGGCTCGCTTTCTGGCAAATTTTGATTCATCTTCTTGATAGAATCCGTGCGAACCTTGCATGGTTCGCTTGCCAGTCGAAAGTGACCTGACTGAAGAGTGCCCTCCTCCATCAGATCCGTGTGAGCCATGATTGGCTCGTTTTCTGGCAACCTTTGATCCAACTGAGAAGTGCCCTCCTCAATCAAATCCGTGCGAACCATGTCTGGTTCGCTTGCCAGACGAAAATGATCCGGGTGAGGAGTGCCCTCCTCAATCAGATCCGTGTGAGCCGCGAACGACTCGCCTTCTGGCAACCCTTGACTTAACTGAGAAGTGCCCCGCTCAATTAAATCCGTGCGAACACTACGTGGTTCGCTTGCCAGACATTTGTGATCCGAGTGAAGAGCGCTCTCCTCAATCAGATCCGTGCGAACCGCAAGTGGTTCGCTATTAGCCACGGTTTTCTCCGTCACGTGGCTCGCGTCCCTTTCCAAATTAGTCTCCCTCCGGATTCCTAACTCAGGTATCTCAATAACCTTAAGCATGCAAACGTTTAATCGTTTGCTGCCGCCGTCGTTTGAATCCGCGACCCGAGGAACTAATTGTGGAAAGTCTTCCGTTAAACTGTCCGGCGTTGGGTCGCCCCCGAGACAGTCTTCGCGTTTAAAAGACACTGTGGTGTCTGCGCTCGATACCCGATTGTTCTGCTTGCTGATCGCGGTTTGGTGCTCTTTTTCCGTTTGCACCGGCCCCTTTGTACCGAGGGTCCGTTTTCCCGATCCCGAGGAAGTTTTATATTCGATACGGCCCGTATAGCCGTCTTGTATATATCAGCTTTTGATATTCTAACTTCTCGCGATAAAACTTCCTCATAATACTCCGCGACCGGCAGGGCTTCCTCCACCGTATAAAAGATTTTATGCTTACGTACTTCGTTGCTCAAACGCGTATCTAAACCGTCCAGAAATTGTTTTACTAACGCGGCTTCCCTCTTAAAATGATTTCTGATATTTGAATCTTCATCATTATAGTTACTACGATATAGATTCGCGGCGGTTGATTCTAAACGGAAAACGAATTTACAGAGTGTTTCCTCTTTTAACCGATACATTTTTACAAATTCGCGTTCGGCGGTAGCGGTATCTATTTTTCTCCCAAACAATCGGATTAGCCAAGTTTTGAATGCACAAACCGTGGTCGGTCTCTTATCTGCCGGCAACGCGTAAAAATAGGACTGTGCGTCGCCCTTAAGTCTTAGTTTCATTGCCGTCACGATCTGAATTTCCGACCAGTTGCAGCATCCCGCGGTTGTAGCTACTCCGTCGAAAAATGATTCTAAATCCGCCCCGCCGGAATAATGCTCGATACTCTGTAATGCGTTCAGCGCTGATGGGTCCGCAAAGATTGGCCCCGTATGAAGTCGCGCTCCACTATCCATCTCATTTTCCCACTTCGTCCGACCTGGTGTGGAAGGATTCGTTAAGGGAGGTAAATGATAGGAAAAAGAAATCCTGTGTACATCTGAAGTTTGTACGTCTTTGTAGGTGGGTGGTGGTGCGAAGGATGTTGCGGTCTCAGAAGTGTGTGCCGTTGTTACCGTTGTTACTGTTGCTGTAGTTGTGTGCGCCGTATCCACCGCTGTGGAGATATCACGCCCAGCAAACGGCATCCTGATATCACTACACTACAAATAGTTAAGCCGTTTCGAAAAAAATCAGTATTGGTGATTGAAGATCACTCAAAGATACTGATCCTACCGACTGCGCCAATGTAACAAACGCGCGTCTTATGAGAACGTGCACGCGTTTGGCTCCCTCTTAACTATATGCGTGTAGCGATGCTTCTTCTATACTCACCTGGTGGTTGATTTTAGGTGAGCTCTTCTAATACACACTTAAATGTCCAGACTAGGATTAGCTCGTGAGAGAATTAAATTGATACAAATAATAAATAAGAATTTAATTCAAAACTATAAAGATATAACAATACAAAAATAAACAATGACTTTACAAAATACTGGTTTAAGCTTACTACTCGCTACTCGCTAATCGCAATCTGAACTGAGACCTCGATGTCAAGCGACATCGCGGTTTTATACTCAATTTTGACCTAAATTCAAATGTCCGATATTGTAAACAAATCCCGACCTAGCAACATTTCGTTAAATGACATCGTACAATTTTATGCAACTGTTGCTAGATATGACGTAGCTAGTTGCATTTGCTAATCGCGAATTACCTAGCTCAGCAAAACTGAACTAGGTCGGTACGCAACTAGCTTGATTTGTTACAATTGTAATCATGAAAAATTTCGAACTCGAGATTTTAACGGAAATATACGTTTTGACCTTCCCTGAATCGAATCCGACTATTTTTGGAATGACAACCGTCTGTGTGTGTGTGTGTGTGTGTGTGTGTGTGTGTCTGTGTGTGTGTGTGTGTGTGTGTGTGTGTGTGTGTGTGTATGTGAGCGCTCTACAGCCCAAACGGCTAAAGGGAAAATTATGAAATTTTAAACTTAGGATTTGTATGTACCTAGCACGAAAACCTTCTATTTTTGAAAACCATATTCCGACCGGAAGTGCATGTTTACTCTAGTCATTTTTTGCAGTTTCTGCAATTACTCAAAAACGGTTGCAGTTACAGAAAAATTGTTATAGTAAAAATTATAGATATCAACATTTTGTACAACTTTTATTTGAAACTTTTTTTTTCAAACGGTTCCGGAAACAAGAAAATGGCTCTTGAAATTTCTTCATATTACATTTAATTTTACATAAATCGTATCATCTGCGCCTGTCAATTGTTTATTAAAAAAAAAACAAAACAGACTTAAATAGTTTAAAGTTTGACATTTTATATTTATTCAAAGAAATATATTTAGCGCGAAAGTGTTCCAAAAGTCAGAACAAATATTATAAATTAGAAAAATATTGAAACTACGCTGTGGTTTAACCCATATGCGGATAAGAAAGTTCGGTGCATGACACTGCAGATATTTTTATTATATGATTGTTCGTCAATTATTTTAATTTTGTTGATGTACGTAGGGCAGTCCGTGGAATTGGCAGGGTGGGGTCCGTTGCAGTTGACGCATTTAGCTGGTTCCGTTATGGGCTTTGTGCAAGTAGTAGTTAGGTGGTACATGGCGCATTTCAGGCATCTTGGGGCTAGTCTGCAGTTTGATGTTGCATGCCCCCACTGTTGGCAGCGGTGGCATTGTATAATCCTCTTCTTGTTTCGGTGTCTTTCCCAGGTGATCCTCGTGTGGAATAGGTATTTGCAGATGTTGTTGAGGTTCGCTAGTGTGATGTCGCTGGTTGTAGTTAGGAGGTATAATGGACGGAATGTTGTTCTCGTCCTATACACCTGGAGTAGTTCTATTTTATATTTTAGCTTCATTTAATTGTTCTGGAGCGTTGTCAAGTCCTCGGAGAACAAATACGTGTGTTTTTGAGCGTCTGTCTGTGTATGTGTAGTATTCTAGTTTGTCGTCTTTCTTAAATTCAGTTATTATTTTCAGTCTCTCCCTCTCATCGTTTACGTAAATGTTCGTGTTGTTGTTTGTGTATTTAATGTGAAATCCTTTGCTTGCTACATTTCTTAGGTATGTGAGGATAGATGCCTGATTTGTAGCAATTCCTGGAATTATGATGGGAGGAGGTGGTCTGATTTTTGGTTGTGCTTGTGGTTGAACTTCTTCTTCCGTCTCGTGTTCTGAATCAGTGTCGCTGTCGTCCGTTAATGATGAGTATTTATTTTTTTGTAAGGGTGGGGGATGTTTTGGGTGATCTAGGGTGTATGGCGGGTTTCTTTGGAATTTTGAATAATTCGTCTTCTTTCTTCCTTTTGTTATTATGTGTGTTTTCATTTAATATTGTTATTTTAGTAAGGAATATATCGCTTACCATGAGGATTTTGCCAGAGCTGGTGGAAGGTTCGATTGAAGGATCGTCCTCCTCCATGTTGAGTTGCGTGTTACTCAGTGTATCAAGATCTGGATTAGGCTCTTGTTGAGTAAAATCGCATGTGGCGGGAATGCTTTCTACTGAGGATGTAGGCAGCGAGAAGTCCGACTGTGGCGATACCTTTTTCGCAGTTTTTTTCTTTGGAATAGCAGATACGATTGTTGGATTAAACCGACTACTTTTTTCCCTTCGTTTTCTGGCCTTAAAGCCAGTTTGGCTGCTGTTTTTCCTTTGTTATCGTTTTTATTGTCGACCACGTTTTCAATTTTATAACGAAAAATTGTTTTAAACAAAGAAATAAGTTAGCACTGGTTAGACACTTAATTGAAATAGGCTGTATGGACAAGATACTGAGCTCAGTAAGGCACGTCTACTCAGTATGAAGTTAATACTCCGTCTGTGCGCCAGCTCGCTATCCACTGCGCTACGCCACCGCTCTGAAAAGATATCTTTTTTTTTCTACAAAACAAGTTGTGAAAACTTTGAATGCGATTTTCTCGAGTTTTCTTGAGAAGTGCATAAAACGGCAAAATTTGTATCATTTTTATTGCGTCGCCTACCATCTGGCAAAATTTCAGCCAAATCGGTGACCCACACTACGTGGTTTCCCCTTGTAAGTGGATGATAATAATTAGTTATATTGAATAGTACTTACTAGTATGTTATACAATCGGTGGAACAACTGCCTATCGTTGTCCACATAGAGTTCTTATATAGTTGGTCAAACTGCTGACATAACAATATGCGATATATTGTTATTTATACATTGCGGTAGGTTGACCTAGTAACTTCACGGAAGGTGATGTTATTATGATGTTTCAGCATAACATTTGCAATGCTTACATTCTTCCCCCCTTTAAAAATTTGCTGCCCTTGGGAGCATAATTTACTGTATTACGCGATACAGTATTGCTGGACTATATATGAACTCTTTACAAAATTTTGACATTATTTTTCTTATCTTCCTATTCCACCCAGCACTGAGGTGGGGCGCTTGGCTCGTTAGTTGTTAAGACCTCTCTTAGCTCCGTGTCCCTGTCCGTGTTTCGGGTGGTGGCATTTTGTCGGTGGACCACGTGATGTGTGAGGGTGTCCCAGACACATGCAAGTATTCCAATACCGCATCCTATGGACCGGTATAACGTGTATCCGTTTAACATTGACCCCAGCACATATTTAATCATTTTAAATACTGCGTAGAAGCCAATAAAACCGGATACGAATACTCCTATGTCGGAAAACCACCCCCATGCCTGTTTAACTACCGAATTTGCTAGTTTTTTTATTTCCCCGGAAGTAAAAAGATTCAGTGCAGACATTCCTTGGTTTGCTGATTCTAGTCCCGCTATCTTCCTGGTTAGCAAATTCGCTACTGCATTACGTTCCACCCCGAAAATTATGGACTCCTGTAGTGTCTTAATTTCTTTTTCTGTGTATATCCCGGCCGACCCCAATTCTTGTACCAGACGGAAATTGAATACTGGCTCCTGCCGTATTTGTAACACTTCCGGTTGGATCCCAGTCTGTATCTCTGGGCTAAATCCAATCCACTTATTATCAATGTGATAGAGTGGTGGTGCTAAATTGCTACAGTCCACTTCTTCTGCCTTCTTCTGCAGAATATGCGTGAGAGGAGCTAAAAATAGTTTCTCCTCGTCTGTCATGACTGGCAATTCGTTGTAGCATTCCTCCACTCTTCGCAGTTTCACCATCCTCGGTGTGCATTGCATGATGTGGATTACTTCGCCCAGAACACGACCTACGTACCCTAGTTGGTGTTTTAACAGTGTGCTTACCGCGTCAGGGAATAATGGAGCCAGCATCAACCTGTTTCGTAGTGTTTCTCTCTGCTGGAGGTATTGTCTGTGAATTATATCTCTGTACATATCCCGTATTTCTCTTTTGAATGCCTGTTCTATGTACAGACATTTTGTATTCACGTATGCCAGCATATCAACGTTCCGGGCTTCAATACCCTGTGCGGAGTACTTGAACCCGAACCTTTTTTTTTCTATTACCATCAATTTGGGATGCTCCGTTAGCCAAATTTCCTGGTTGCACTTGTGTGAGACTTCTGTTAGTTTGACTGCGAATACCTTATCCTTTTGTTCTACCACTATGTAGCGTCTCCCTCTTAATGATTTGCTGTCTTTCTCCGTCACTAGGCCGGCGTTTCCCTCGTATATTACCGTAAATTTGGAATTTTCACACCCTGTTGATTGAGTTCTTTCCCACACGGATTCCCCAATCTCCGTGTTCATGCAGTACCCTTCAGTAAATGAACACGTAACGCTCCCTAACAAGCTTACTTCGTTTGTCTCTAGCTTCACTGCCGCTGGATAATCCCGGAGGGTAATCTTCAGTGTTGCTGACACAACTACTTGTGCCCAGTTGATCCCATTTTCGATGTAAGTTGCTCCGTTGCATTTATCGTCCAGTGATATTGATCCGGCCAGATTTAATGAAAATGACGTTGTTCCATTTAACACTAAATTGTTTATTATCTGGTTGTGGAATCCAATAAACATTTTCGATCTATGCATGTTTTTGCATTCTTGGGCTCCTACAGCGTGCACGTATGTTAGTAACCCCTGCTGATGTATGGCTGTGCATCCCACAGTATTGAATTAACCTGGTCACTTCTACTAGGCATGTTTGGATCTGTACGCTTTGGAAGTCGTTGTCTTGAAGTATTTGAATCTCTTGCTGTGTGTTTGGTCCCCTGCAGTCGTATCCTATTAGCGCTTCCGCGCTGCTTATTAGGGCGATGATTATTATTCCTTCCATTCCTGTAACATATTATACATTGCTTATACCTAAACTAAACCCCCTTTTTTTGAATTATTGATTGGTGGGTGACCATATCCAGGGTTGTTCAGTAACAGGCTCCCTACTTCCTAACTATCCTTCAAAATTTTGAAACCCCTATGAACGAAACCCCATTCTAGGATGGAGGAGTTATATAAATCATATATCAACTGGTGATTCATTCATAACTTCTTATTAGCTTATCATTTCTCTGTACCATGGGAAATGCTAAATCAACAGTTTAATAGTATATATAGTTACTAACACTCTTTGTTAAGTAATCAGTGTATCTCGAAACGTATTGTAATTAGCTGTAGCAAACTTAATAAATAAATGTTTTTAAAAAGAATAATTTTAAACCAACATTCATAAGTTAGGCATTCGCTTTGTGGTCGCAATACATTTTGAACTAGTAAAAACCTGCACGTCACTCTATAAATACGAATGTGAGACAAATACGTTTATTCGTTTCCTAAATCTTGAAAAGGAAAGTGCTAAGAAAATATTTAAAAAAATATAAACTGGTAGTCTATCACACAAATTATAGTGAATCAGTGTTATTTTGTTTGAGAATGCTGGAGAAAAGTAAGTACATTATTTATTTATTAAATTTTAGTTTTGTACTCGTAGTTATGCGCCTATGCCTGCCATAAAATCTAAGACCATACGATTTAAATTTTACTTTGATTTTTTAATATACAGCTGCTGGACTTTATGTCTTATTTAAATAGATTAATTTTACCCACAGATGACTGATGCCATGTCCAAATCTAAAAAGAAATGTAAACAGTAGTGTTGATTATTTGAAGCTTGGCTTTATTCCATCATTGTCAAACAAACAATTGCCTATGTGCCTTTTATGCAACAAAGTTTTGGGCAATGACGCCATGAAACCATCTAAGCTGCAGGATTATCTGAGAAAATGTCACCCTGATAAAACAGATAAAGATTTGAAATACTTTCAAACACTCAAAGATAAACTTCAGAAGAGACCCACGATGGACAGAATGTTCGCTTCGATGTCACAAAGAAACGATGATGGTTTGCGGTCGTCGTACAATAACTCGTTACTTATAGCAAAACCCGGAAAACCGCATACTATCGGAGAGAAGTTAAATTTGCCAGCCGTTGAAGAGGCTTTAAAAACTGTTTTACAGTTAAGCAGCAATACTGTTTAAAGACGTATTGATGAAATGAGTTCTGATATTGAAAGCTTCTTGTGTAATTATTTGCAAACGACCCATTTTTCTATACAACTGGACGAGTCAACTTTACCTGGTAATGCAGCATTATTATTGGCATATGTTCGTTTTATTATGAATCAAAAAATCTACGAAGAACTGCTCTTCGCAAGAACATTAACAACCGACACTGTAAGTGAAACAATATTTCATGTTTTGAAGTATTACTTCATTGAAAAAGCAATCCTTTTATCAAATATAATATCAGTAGCTACAGATGCACAGAGCACCTGCCGTGGTTGGACGTTATCGTGGATATATAAGCTATTTAAAACAAAATGTGTCAGGGGTGTTAGCAATACATTGCGTCATCCATCGACAACATTTAGTTTTTAGTTTTGAGACTATTTTAGAATTTCTGGATACTAAAGATAAAATTTTAAAAGAAAATTTAATGAAGTGGAAAACAGACATTGCCTATTTAACAGATTTGTTTACAAATTTTAATATTGTTAATTTGCAGTTACAAGGCGACAGTCTAAATTTGATTAAAATACGGGGCGAATTTTCCCAGTTTCCTAATTTGTCACAGACAAACTGCCAAGAAGACGACGTTTCAACCTACGTTCAACATTAAAATGCCCTCTATTCAGATTTTGAAACTAGGTTTGAGGACGTTTTGACTATGGTAATACCACCGTGGATAATTGACCCATATGGCGACATAGAAGAAACGAATGTCATAATAGAAGAGGAACTGACTGAACTAACAAGGGGAAGCCACGTAGTGTGGGTCACCGATTTGGCTGAAATTTTGCCAGATGGTAGGCGACGCAATAAAAATGATACAAATTTTGCCGTTTTATGCACTTCTCAAGAAAATTTGAGAAAATCGCATTCAAAGTTTTCACATCTTGTTTTGTAGAAAAAAAAATGATACTTTTTCAGAGCGGTGGCGTAGCGTAGTGGATAGCGAGCTGGCGTACCCAGTTTGGCTTCCGAACCAGACATAGCACGGTGCACCAGGTGTCCAGAATTGCGACCGATATAGCCACCCAATTCAACAAAGATAAGGTTACGGCCATGGTCCTACTGGACATTTAAAAAGCCTTCGATACGGTCTGGACAGTGGGACTAATACCCAAACTTATTTCCTTCAAATTCCTTCCCATCTTAACGAAACTCCTCTACTCATATCTAACAAACAGAAACTTCCAAGTTAAAATCAATAACTCCGTCTCAAATCCTAGACCAATCGTAGCAGGCATTCCGCAAGGCAGCGTCCTTGGCCCCGTCCTTTTGAACCTCTTCATAAGCGATATCCCCACGTTCCCAAACACAAAAACAGCACAATACGCCGACGACACCGCTATTTACGAACACTCATTCTACGCGCAAATTGCAACAAAGCAACTGCAAATTCACCTGAACATACTCCAGCCATACTGGGACAAGTGGAAGATCCATATCAACGCCCAAAAAACCGAAACCATAGTCTTTACACTTAGATTCAAACACAACAACGTAACTTCCCCACTTATAATACAAAACCAAAAAATCATACCCACAACCACAGTCAAATACCTTGGAATACATTTATACAGAACATTTAGACACGGCCAACACATCAAACGCACGATCACTAAAGCATACGCCGTCATTCGCAACCTATACCCCCTCCTAGCCCAAAATAGTACCCTCACAAACAAAAACAAACTGCTCATCTACACAGCAATTATACGCCCCATAGTCACGTATGCAGCCCCAGTTTGGTGTAACGCCCCTAAGTCATCTCTACTGCCACTGCAGCGCCTCCAGAATAAGTGCTTACGCCTGGCTACCAGCTCTGGAAGATACACCCGCGTCACAGAGCTACACGAAATAGCTAATATTCATTCATTACATCAAACAATATATTGAACAAATGTCACAGATATTCTACACCAACACACTATCAAACTCAAACAAACTTATCAACACAATAACTCACACCCGTAACAACAACACAACATGTAAACTCAAACACAAGCTACCCTACCAAACCCTGCCCATTTTTCTAGAGGATTTCCACGAACATAACACCTACATAACACAACACTAAAGCCACCACACCACACAGAACATCTTCATCAACAAAAAGACTAACTATGCAAAACTTAACATTAACAGAAACTAAAACAAAACACACATAATGTAGCAACATGCTACCACTGCGTGCTACAACCACCAGCAGTAAGTGTTTTTAATGTTTTTTAATGTTTTTAACCTAGTTAAGTTAGCATAAGTTTTACAAAAATATCTTTTCACTTTCATCTAGGTTTAAGTGGGTTTTTCGGTCTCCTCCCTTTCCCACAAAACACACAATCCTCACACGTAAACCTTAACCAAAACTGTAACATTCTAATAACACAATGTAAAGCAAACAACGCAATATACACAAACACAGATATACACTCCCCATGTGAGTAGGAGCTCTGACAAAACCGACAATGTTTTCCACTTAGTTCATAAGGACTTTGTATTTTACAATTATATCAAATAAAATACATTGAAAATGAAAATGAATGAATGAGCTGGCGTACAGACCCAGTGGTCAGGAGTTTTAGCCCGTACTTCGTCGTCTGTTTAATGCTGCATAAAAAAAAAATTTTGTTTTTTTTTATTGCAAATAAAAATAAAATTTGATAAATTTTATAATATTTATTAAAAAATTTGCAAAATTTATATAATATAAAATATTTTAAAATTAAATATTCCCGCTCTTTTTATTCTCTTTTATTAAATTTTTGGAGTCTGAAACGCAACTATAAACAAAGTAATACAAAGTAAAACGCCACCATAATGAGTTCTTTCTCGCTACTTGCTGGCAATGCCTACATTTTAAATATTTATCTTCATCGAAATGAATATGGAGATAGAAAATATTTTTCTGTGATTCATGATGAATCGATTAATAGTGAAAGCTCGAAAAACCTTTTAAAAAGTGCTTTGGTTTATGTAGAGACATTGTGTTTAAAAAATGATATAATTTCTGAAGAAAAACCAACAAACATTACATATGAGGCGACACTCATTGGTATGGAAATTTATGAGTTAATCGTAAATTTAATGAGTGAAAAAAAAATTGTTTGTGATGAAGAACTATTAGAAGAAAGTGAGTCTGCACCGGATTTATCAAACTCTGACAATAAAACTAGTGGCAGTGAAAATAGCCAGCCAAGTAAAAAAAAGTAAGGTAAACTATGTTTCTCTTGAAACGAAAATAAAAATAGTGAATATAGCTCGGCATAATCCTAATTGGAGCTTGTCTACTCTACAAAAAAAAGGTTGTCATTCTTTAAAAAGAAAAGAATTTTTGAAAAAATGGGAAGAAGAAATTTGTAAAGGAGGTTCTAAACGTGAAAAATATGCATGCATGGACTTTTGATAGATCTATTGAAGCACGACAACAGTGTCATACGGTTACAACGAGAAATCTACAAGAATTTGCTTTGGCTGCTGCAACGCAGTTTACAAATTTTTCATTTAAAGCAGCCCCTTCTTGGGTTACTAAATCTAAAAATGTGCATAGAATTCGACAACGAAAAACACCAAATATGTTTCTCAAAAAGATATGTATTCTATAGATGAACTTATGGACACTGCTGAAACATTTAGAATTCAGACTAGAAATCTTATCCAAGATTTCGATAAAGATTTCATTATAAATACTGATTAAACAGGTGTGTACTTTTATCATATATATTTTATTTATTTATAATAAAAGTAAATAGGATGCCAGTATAATGCAATTTATAACCGTACTTTAACCCAAAAAGGCAGTAAAGATGTGTTTGCGGTTTGTAAAGATTTAAACAAAGTTACTCATTCTTATACAGCACAGTACAGTCTAACTTTATCTGGCAAGATCCTTCCAAAAGTTTTTATATGCCTTCAAGAACCAACAGGAGGTTTTGGACCCCGTGTTCAAAAGAGCGTCGATGAATTTATGAAAAAATATAAGAACATCACTGTCACAGCTTCGAAGTCTGGCAAATTAACGACGAAAATATATATAGAATATTTAAATAAATGTTTAAAATCGTATGTTAAAGACAACAAATTTCTATTAATCATTGATTCTTGGGGTGGTCAAAGCAAAGCGGAAATATATGATGAAACTTTTCAAGATGCCTCCAAAATGCCAATATGTACATTAAAAATCATTCCACCTAAATGTACGCCACTTGTGCAACCCTGCGACGTTTACTTTTAAAGACAGGTGAAAAATTTTATAAAATGGCTTCAAAACTGTGCAGAACTAATCAAAGAAAATAAAGAATTAACATCACGTGAAGATTGTTTGAAAATACATTCTATAATTCACCATCAGTTATCAGCACCGATCTTCAGCAAAATGATTAAATATGCTTGGCACGCATCTGGACTTACAGATGACAAGGACATTTTCATGAATGTAAATGAAGTCTGTTTTTCTCAAGTAGTATTGAAAGGTCCTTGTTTCTGCAAAAAAGCAGCATTTATATGCTGCTCTAATTGCAGGAAACCTTTATGTTTCAATCACTTTTATAAACATCTGCAGTGTCATGCACCGAACTTTCTTATACGCATATGGGTTAAACCATATCGTAGTTACATTATATTTCTAATTTAAAATATTTGTTCTAACCTTTAGATCGCTTTTACAGTAAATATATTTCTTAGAATAAATATAAAATGTCAAACTTCAAATTATTTAAGTCTATTTTGTTTCTTTGATAAACAATTGACAGGCGCAGATGATACGATTTATGTAAAAATATATATAAACATCTGCAGTGTCATGCACCGAACTTTCTTATACGCATTAGGGTTAAACCATATCGTAGTTACATTATTTTTCTAATTTATAATATTTGTTCTAATCTTTAGATCGCTTTTACAGTATATATATTTTTTAAAATAAATATGAAATGTCAAACTTCAAATTATTTAAGTCTATTTTGTTAAACAATTGACAGGCGCAGATGATACGATTTATGTAAAAATATATATAATAAGCAGAAGTTTATTTTGAAAACAGTACTGTTTTTGGAAAATATATTCAAACAAAAGTTGTGCTAAATAGAAATACCTTTAATTTTTGCTCATGCAATTTTTCTGTAACTTTAACCATTTTTGAGTAATTGCAGAAATTGCAAAAAATGACTGGAGTAAACAGGCACTTCCGCTTTGAAATTTTTTTTCAAAAATAGTAGGTGCACACCTCAGGTATATGCAAATCTTAAGTTTAAAGTTTCATAATTTTGGCTTCGACCGTTTAGGCTATAGAGAACATACACACACACACACACACACACATACAGACACACACACCCACACACAGACAGACGTCATTCCAAAAATAGTTGGAATCGATTCAGGGAAGGTCAAAACGTATATTTCCGTTAAAATCTCGAGATCGAAATTTTTCATGATTACAATACTTACTTATACTTCTAAGAATAATTTAAGCAGTTGAAAAAGTAACGGATACGGCAGGAATCGAACCCGCGACCATCGGTTTCGCGCCGATCGCTCTAACCAACTCAGCTACGCATCCACTGACCACAACCGTCCCTTTTTCAACTGCTTCAATTGCCAAGTGTTAACAAATACGTTCGAAGACTTCACACTGTGATATTGACAACGAATAATTGTAACGTAGGCTACTAGGTACGGAAACCCGCACAGTACATGAAATAGAAATATTTTTTAATTATTACTATTAACGAAACTCACGTTAAGGTACATCTAAGAATAATTTAAGCAGTTGAAAAAGTAACGGATACGGCAGGAATCGAACCCGCGACCATCGGTTTCGCGCCGATCGCTCTAACCAACTCAGCTACGCATCCACTGACCACAACCGTCCCTTTTTCAACTGCTTCAATTGCCAAGTGTTAACAAATACGTTCGAAGACTTCACACTGTGATATTGACAACGAATAATTGTAACGTAGGCTACTAGGTACGGAAACCCGCACAGTACATGAAATAGAAATATTTTTTAATTATTACTATTAACGTTACTTTTTCAACTGCTTAAATTATTCTTAGATGTACCTTAACGTGAATTTCGTTAATAGTAATAATTAAAAAATATTTCTATTTCATGTACTGTGCGGGTTTCCGTACCTAGTAGCCTACGTTACAATTATTCGTTGTCAATATCACAGTGTGAAGTCTTCGAACGTATTTGTTAACACTTGGCAATTGAAGCAGTTGAAAAAGGGACGGTTGTGGTCAGTGGATGCGTAGCTGAGTTGGTTAGAGCGATCGGCGCGAAACCGATGGTCGCGGGTTCGATTCCTGCCGTATCCGTTACTTTTTCAACTGCTTAAATTATTCTTAGATGTACCTTAACGTGAATTTCGTTAATAGTAATAATTAAAAAATATTTCTACTTATACTTCGTATAAGAAAGTAATAATTACCATCCGAGTGAATGCTGCAATAGTAAATAATTTTATATTTTATTTACAATAAAAAAGTCATACAGAGAAAAAAGCCAGCGGAGTCCGGGCTAGAACTCCTGACCAACGAGTCATTAATTTGTTTTTCATTTTCAATATTCTTTTATTATTTTAATTAAATTTACATTACTTTCTTAAAAACTAATGTTTGGACAACATGGTTGGCTTTGTCAGAGCTCCTACTCACATGGGGAGTGTATATGTGTGTAATTGCGTTGTGCGCTTGAACATTGAGTGATTTTTTTTGTTATAATTTAATTTTTACTTTCTTATACGCAGTATAAGTAAGTATTGTAATCATGAAAATTTTCGATCTCGAGATTTAACGGAAATATACGTTTTGACCTTCCCTGAATCGATTCCAACTATTTTTGGAATGACGTCTGTCTGTGTGTGTGTGTGTATGTTCTCTACAGCCTAAACGGTTGAAGCTAAAATTATGAAACTTTAAACTTAAGATTTGCATATGCCTGGAGTGTGCACCTCCTATTTTTGAAAAAAATATTCAAAGCGGAAGTGCCTGTTTATTCTAGTCATTTTTGGCATTTTCTGCAATTACTCAAAAATGGGTAAAGTTATAGAAAATTTGTATGAACAAAAGTTAAAGGTATTCATATTTAGCACAACTTTTGTTTGATTTTTTTTTCCAAAAAGTGCACTGGTTTCAAAATAAATTTCTGCTTATTATATATATTTTTATATAAATCGTCTTATGAACGACCTTGATAGTTAGCTTGGAGAAACGGTAGATGACTCTACTTGTTAAATTTCCAATAAAAAAATTTAATTTCAAAATAACTCAGTAGGCTGAAATGTTCATGTTTCTTGATTATCAGATAAAACAATAGATTATCTCTGATTATCTGTCAATCACTCTCCTCTTTCAATTATCTGTAGCTTTTTATTTTGCAATTTGTATTTTTTTATATATTGTGTGTTAGTTAATGAACATTTTTGTGTGGTGAATAATCTTACATCATTTAAGGTAAGGCAGTTATAATAAAATAATAATAATATAATATCTTGTAAACACTTTTTTTTGTCCGTTTATTATCAATATCTAATATTTAGCAATGGTCATTAATATTTTAAAATAACAAGCCTATACATAGGCTTATAGAAATCCACGGCAAATTAGTAGTAAATCATTATTTTTACAGATGCCTTTTATAAAATGTATTGTGCCTACATGCAAGAACAATAACGTTGGTAATAAAAATTTGACCTTTTTTTATTTGCCAACGGAACTTAAGCGGTTGAAGATTTGGGCGAAAATCATTAATCGGGTCGACCTTTTGGATATACCATTGAGTACACGGAAGCATTATAAAATAAAAAACTAAGAAAAAAGGACACTCGTCCAAATCTAATTGTCGACACATACTTGCGTACATACGCAAAAATTAAAAAATAACAATATAACTTAAATTTAATTTATAAAATAAGTAATATGTAAATATTTCAAAAAAATAAATACATTATTTATTAAAAAAATATGTTATTATTTGATTACATTTAATAGCAATACGGATCTGGATTAAGCATTCTTGATATTAACCTCGGAATTAATTTTAGTTGGTGGGTATCCGGGCGAGGCGTTGACGACAACTCTTTCACAAAAATTAACACAGAGGTGTCATATCTCGTCTTTGTTAACTCTGATCGTATCATCAGCGCCTGTCAATTGTTTAACAAAATAGCCTTTCATAATTTGAAGTTTGACATTTAATATTTATTCAAAAAAATATATTTAGTGTAAAGGTAATCTGAAGGTTAGAACAAATATTATAAATTAGATAAATAATGAAACTACGATATGGTTTAACCCAAATGCGTATAAGAAAGTTCGGTGCATGACACTGCAGATGTTTATTTGTGTATTGGGATTGTAATTTGTGGGAAAGGAGGTACCAAAAACCCATTTAATTATTTGACATGAAAATTATTTTTGTTAAAACTTACTAACTTAATTAATTTAAAATCACTTATATTTTATATAACAAAACATTATGGATGATTGATGGTACATTTTTGTGTGTGTGAGAGATGTTTTGTTTTGTGTTCTGTTGTGTAAGGTATTGTTGTATGTGTTAGTGTTAGGTTTTTGTAAAATTTTTGTGATGTCTTGGATGTAATCACGGATGTAAGGTATGTTTGTGTCTTCGTGTAATTGTCTTATGCGTGTGTATCTTTCAGAGCTGGTCGCCAGGCGAAGACATTTATTTTGCAGGCGCTGCAGTGGTAGGGTGGTGGTGACCGGTGCGTTACACCAGACCGGGGCCGCATACATGATGATGGGGCGAATGATTGATGTATAAATGAGGAGTTTATTTTTTACAGTTAGGGAGCTATTTTTGACAAGGAGAGGGTAAAGGTTGCGAATTACGGCTGCTGCTTTGTATATTGCGTGTTTAATATGTTGGTTGTGTTTTAGTGTTCTGTACAAGTGTATTCCCAGGTATTTTACTTTGTTTATAGGTGTGATTTTTTGTTTGTGTATTTCGAGTGGTGTGAATAATCTGGTGTGTGTGAATTTACGTGTAGAGACTATGGTTTCGGTTTTGTTTGTGTTTATTTTTATTTTCCACGTGTCCCAGTAGTGTTCTAATATATTTATGTGTATTTGTGTTTGTTTTGTGGCTACATGGGTGCTGAAGGAGTGTGAGTATATTGCTGTGTCGTCTGCGTATTAGGCTGTGTGTGTATTCGGGAATGTGGGGATGTCACTAATGTACAGGTTAAAGAGTTTAGGACCAAGGACGCTGCCTTGTGGAATTCCTGCTACAATGGATTTACGGTTTGAGAGGGAATTATTAATTTTGATTGTGAAGGATCGGCTTGTGAGGTAAGAGTAGATCAGTTTGGTTAAAGTGGGAGGGAATTGGAAGGAGATACGTTTGGCCACGAGTCCTACTGTCCAGACCGTATCGAAGGCTTTTTCGATGTCCAGTAGGGTCATGACCGTGACCTTATTTTTTTTGAATTGGGTCGCGATATCGGTTGCAATCCTGCACACCTGCTGCACCGTGCAATGCCTGGCTCGGAAGCCAAACTGGTGATCAGGTGTGAGTTTTTGTCCTGTGTCGATATCGTCGACCCGGGAGAGGATCATCTTTTCGGTGAGCTTGGATAGGGTGTTTAAAAGGCTTATGGGGCGATAACTTGTGGGTGCAGATGAGACTTAATTCGGTTTAAGGATTGGGTGCACAGTAGCAGTTTTCCAGGCAGCAGGGAAGTGGTGCAGTTTAATTATGGAATTTATTATGTAGTGGAGTTGGATGATGGATTTTCTTGAGAGGGTTTTCAGGATACGGTTTTCTATTTGGTCGGGGCCAGGAGCTTTGCGGTTGGGTAGGATTTTAATTATTTTGGTTAACTCGGATGGGGTAGTAAGGAGTCTGGCCAGCGTTTTGGTGTCAGTGTGATGTGGAGTGTTTAAATATTGTAGTGTGTCTTGTGTGATTTTATCTTGTGTGGGGGTGTTTGGCGTGTGTGTTACGTGTATTTGTTCAAAAGTGTTAGCTATCATCTCTGACTTGTCCTCGTCGGTGATAGCTGTTATGTTGTTGTGTGTGAGGGTGTAAGGTTTTTTGAGTGTTTTTGTCAGCCGCCAGAGGGAGTTGTCATTGGGGTTGAGGGCGGAAAGTTTAAGGGACCATGTGTTATTTTTGTGTGTTTTAATTTGGGTTTTAATTTGTGAGTTTAGTGTGTTGAGGTGTATTCTGTGTAGGGGAGTGTGTGTCCTCTGCCATAGTCTTCTGGTGTGATTTCGTTGTTTAATTAATTGAGTTATGTGAGGTGGCAAGTTAAGATTGTGTATGATTTATGTAAAATTAATGTAATATGAAGAAATTTCAAGAGACATTGTCTTGTTTCCGGTACCGTTTGGGAACAAAAGTTTCAGATAAAAGTTGTACAAAATGCTGATATCTATAATTTTGATTGAAACAATTTTTCTGTTACTGCAACCGCTTTTGAGTAATTGCAGAAATTGCAAAAAATGACTAGTGTAAACATGCACTTCCGGTCGAAATATTGTTTTCAAAAATAAAAGGTTTTCTTGCCAGGCACATTCAAATCTTAAGTTTAAAATCTCATAATTTTCCCCTTAGCCGTTTGGGCTGTAGAGCGCTCACATACACACACACAAAAACACACACACACACACACACACATAAACACACACACACACAAACACACACAAACACAAACAAACACACACAAACACACACAAACACACACAAACACACACAAACACACACAAACACACACACACACACAAACACACACACAAACACACACATAAACACACACACAAACACACACACACAAACACACACACAAATACACACCCAAACACACATACAAACACACACAAACACACACACACACACACATACACATACTTATACACACATACACACACACACATACACACATACACACATACACACATACACACATACACACATACACACATACACACATACACACATACACACATACACACATACACACATACACACATACACACATACACACATACACACATACACACATACACACATACACACATACACACATACACACATACACACATACACACATACACACATACACACATACACACATACACACATACACACATACACACATACACACATACACACATACACACATACCCACATACACACACACACACACACATACACACACACACACATACACACACACACATACATACACATACACACACATACACACATACACACATACACACATACACACATACACATACACACATACACACATACACACATACACGCATACACACATACACACACACCCACACACCCAAACACACACACACACACACGCGCACACACACACGCACACACCCAAACAAACGTCATTCCAAAAATAGTCGGAATCGAATCAGGTAGGGTCAAAACGTTAATTTCCGTCAAAATCTCGAGTTCGAAAATTTTCATGATTACAATACTTATATTGCGTATAAGAAAGTAAAAAGTGATTACAACATGTCTCTATAAAATTGTACATTTTGGTAGTGCATGAATGTCTCCGTTTCCTGAGGTCTCTCTTCGTAAGCGTAAACTATATATAAAATGTATACATGCAATGGAATACTACATTATTTTGAACTCACAAACTTTTCACACTTCTCCAATCTATCTTTTGTTTTTATGTAAGTACATTTTGTTTTCTTGTATAAATATTGAGAGGCATAGTAAATTTTCATACCATAATTTATGGATTTCATTAGTAATTTATTTGTAGCTAATAAACTTTTTGAAGAATCTTTACAAATAAAAAATTATTAATTCACTTTATGTTCAATATTTTCTTCTGGAAGTTTACTCATTTAGAACTCATTATTTAAAGGTCACAATTAGAGTTTCAAAACACATGCACTCTCTTACACATATTAGGCAGAAAAACGAAAATTCACGAAAGATGGCAATGAAAGTCATACTTTGGTTGCAATAAATACCTATAATTTAAGAAATACATACAGCATATTTTAACATTTTACGTAATTGTAGCATTCATATTTAGAAGATATTTTAATTGTAAATCCACGACGTAAGTTGTTGGAAATTATTTCTGGAATAAGATGTTAGTATGTATTAATTGTATATAACGCTGAACTTGAAAAGATTTATTGATACTGTTTACGATAAGGATCAATTGCGTATTCCATTTGTAACAGTATAACAGAATATTTTGTAGCTGCAGCAAGCATCTAAAATGTATAATAAATAATGTATCACAGCACAATCGATGATAACATATTATTGTTAGTAAACTTACGGACTGAATTAACGTATAATCGAGTCGAAATAATCCACAAACTTTGAATCGAATTATAGTATTCTTCATTTGTATTGATATTAATTTCAGCTAAAATTATGAGTAATTTAATATAAACAACATTAATCTCAAATTAGGTTCATGATTGCAGAGGTCGAAAATTTTGTCAATTTATAAACCATTCTTATAGAAATCAAGTCAGAATTATTCAACAAAATTAATTCATAATTTTTATTACAGATTTAAATTAAGTTATTTTTATTATTTTTCATTTAAATGGAATAAGAGTTAATTCCGCATAAAAAAGTTTTAATTTGCTTGTTGTTCCATTGTAATACTTAAATGCTAAATTACAAACCAATAACAGTGTTTTTTTATAACAAATCATGAAATAAATGTTTAATTTCCATATACAAATAAAATAGCTAAACTATACTAAAGTAAATTAGCAAAGATGTACATTTGATAATTTTTGGTAGCTTTCATTTTAGTTAAATTCAACATTGTTGTGAAATGTCAATTTTCAGAAATGAATTGTTTCAACTCACTAACAGCCGTCAGATACAATTTTTGAATCTTGTGTAGACGTAAATACGGTACTCAAATTTTAAATCTGAACTACTCTTATTATTTTGAAAAGAATATCTCTTTAAAGATTGTTTTTTACATTAAAAAAGATTCATTGAAAGTGTTTTTTTTTAAAGCTCAATATTGTTAAAAGACCGAAATTTTTAGTTCCAAATTGCTCTAAATTAAAATGTTTAAATCAATTGTTTATTTATAGTAAACTTGTTTATATGCCTAAGACTTCGAAATTCGTTATTGACAGACACAAGATAGCCAGATGGTCCCCTCTTGAACGGGAATTAATTGCACATTAGGTCATACCCTCTTCGACTTGAGAAGGATTTATCGTCTTGCGAAATCCAGAACGTTTTGCTCAATGTGAAATATTTGATAACCATCGTAGTATTTCTTTGTACAAAAATATTTATATTATAACAGTAGTTTCCCGTTCAGGAAGTGGCCATCTAGAAATCTTCTATCTTTATCTTTAATGAATTTTGAAGTCGAAGAAACATTAATAATTATACTTTAGATAAAAAATTGAGTTAGAAATTTTAAATCAAAGTCATCTGGAGCTAAAAATGTCAGTATGAACTAACCATTATATAACTTAATCTGATTACTTACATTTATTATTTCTCTCTGGTATTCAGCTTTATTTGAATATTTATTCCATAGTTCATGCAATAGTAATGGTGATTTATTGGCCTACAAAAAAATATTGATATTGTCATTAAAAAACACGTATACTTCGATACTATACGAGAACATATTTCACGGTCTCGGAAACATACGAAACAATAGATATCTTTACTTAAATATATAATTTCTTTGCATAAATTGAAAGATATTAGAACTTTTCACAATTTTATCGGAAATATTTTTTCAAAAACTGTTATTTAAATTCAAAAATATTGATTTGTGTTAACAAGTTTCGTAGATATGAAAATATATGTTTAATAAATCAAATCAACTGTGCTAGTGTGTAATTTAACGGTAATACATGAAAAGTGTGTGAAAATTTTTAGTAAATGTATTATTTGTTTGGGAAGATCAACTAATTTACGGACCTAATAATTACTTCTATAGTATAATGAATAATTATATATACCAATCGTGTACTAGTTGCCAGAGTAGTCAGACGCATTTTTGTTGTTTCTATGAGACTATTTCAAATTGTAAACAAACATTAAAAAACATAAGTTTTTACCAAGTCAATAGAAATTGTACAACTGTTTTCTACCCGCTGCACTTGCAGCCAACGGGAACATTGTTGTTTGTCATCGTCTGCGCACTGACAATGTGTTGAAATCTGTGTCTGTGTATTATCTCAAGAAATAGCAGAAGTGGAATAATAAATTGCAACTTGTAAAAGTGTCAGTGGAGAGGTAGGTATCACCGCTCCGCCTAAAAAGGTGTGAGCAAGTAGCCATCTCACGTCTGAGATTAGGGAATACTTGTCTCATACACAACAAGGGTTGTTTTTTATATTATGAGAATAGAGAACACAAACAAATACTTATCTTCCAAAATGGGTTTATTGTTTTTCAAAATATTCTCCATGAATATCTTGCTTCTTTTCGAAGCACTCTTTCCTCTCCGAATGAGGTACCTCCAAAACATGCATTTTGAACGCATCAACCGCTTCTCCAGGTGTCGAAAAACGTTGACCTTGCAATTTATTCGTAATGTTCGGGAATATAAAAAATCAGGACTATATGGCGGATGATTCATTAAATCGCCGTTTTGAGTCCTCAAGAAGTCACTTGTTAGATCCGATGTATGAGATATCACATTGTCGTGGTGGAGAATGATTCGTTTGCGGAGGTTGGTTTTCCTTATTTCTCCGAAGATTTCCTGCAAACAAATGGTTGTATACCATTCAGAATTGACCATTCTACGTTGCACCAGGGGTACGGTTGAGATATGTTAATTTCTTCCGAAAAAAATAAGCGACCATTTGCTTCGCAGTAATTCGCGCGCGAACGCCTTTTGTTGGGTTTAGCTCGTCTTGGAAAACTAATACAGTCGACTGCTGTTTACTTTTAGGCTCCTACTCGTATATGCACTATTCGTCACCTGTAACGACGTCATACACAAGTTTTGAAGCACCGCAATCGTATTGACACGAGCCTGTTTTTGAACGCATGACAAATTGTGAGGGATCCATTGTGAACAAATTTTTTATACAGGGGAATGTACATATAATATTGAATGTATGCTGGTCCCACTAATGTCCAAGAATACCTAAATATCACCTAAATATGACGATCTTGTAGTATAAGTACACGTACAGCAACAATGTTTTGCGGAACAAGTACTGATTTTGGATGACATGACACGACATGATTGAATTCGGTAAACCATCGATAAACATTGGCCCTTGAAGGTGCGTCATCGCCAAAAATCGAATTAAGTTCATCGATACCCTGTTGTAGCGTTAATCTACGTCGAACATTGTAAAATATAATCGCACAATAATGATGACGATTTAATTCCAATTTTTGGCCGAGATAAATTTTTCAATCTACGAAAAACAATACATATAGCGCTTGTACGTCAAAACGTTCTGGGTAAATATATCGTCAAAATGGAAAACTTTGCAACACAGACGTCAGTTGCTAGGTGTCAGCACTAAGGTGGCCCAATCTCAAAATATAAAAGGCAACCCTTGTACCTGTTACAAGGAGAACAACCGCTCTACTTCACTTGTAATACTAGGCCCACTCTCAAACATATAATTGAGCTGTGTCCAAGTTACAATATACATCGTCGAAATGCTGGTATTGAGAGTCCCTTTAGAGGTTTATATGCAAAATCATATAAGAAATATTGGAAAATGCTCGCCTTTCTTCAATATATTGATTTACTGAGTCAATTTTAAAACGGAATCTCTAACTTTTCTGTTTTTCTATTGTATTTTCTGTAGGTTTAACTAATTTTTTTTTTAAATTTCTATATTGTACTGTCTTCTCTATGAATTCGTTGACTACTTATCCACATATTACCCGTGCATGGTTAATATTGAATCATAGCAATATATTAATAAAGAATATACGTCCATTTGCGATAGTAGATCCGCTATACATACACTGGCAAGCATAGTTGATACGATTTATGTAAACATAAATAAAATTAAAACAAATTACAATAGCCATTTACTTGCAACAAATAACTTCTTTGAAAAGAAATGTAAACAAAAGTTGTGCGACGTTTAATATCTTCAATTTTTATGCTAAGTGCAACCATCTTTGAGTTATTGCAGAACCGCAAAAAATATATATAAATATTCACATCTGGACTGAATATTCTTTTCAAAACTTTATTGCAAAGCATATACAAATCTTATGTTTAGAGTTTAACAGTTTTACCTTCAATCATTTAGGTAGTAGAGCGTTCACACTCGAGCAATTTAAACAATTCGTTTATTTGGATTGCTTATATTCTAGTGATGAAAAGTATGGTTGTGGGATTGAGAGAAGAGTGTCCGCTGGTTGTAAAGCGTAAGGATTGTTCGCGAGAAATTTTAATATTTCTAAAGATGCATGACTATGTGTAAACAATGGTGTTGTTATGCCATCGTCTGTGTATGGTAATAAATGTTGGAAATGGCAAACCAAGCATAAAATCGTGTGACTGCTATGGAAATGAAACTTTTGAGAGGTATTTGTCGTGTAAAAACAGAATGCAGTATACGTGGGTATATGCGCAGCGCAGTCGTAAAAAGAATAGGTGAGAGCCAAATGGCCATTTTGAAAGAGTATCGAATGAAATATTGACTAAAAAGATTTGCGCAGATTAATGGTGGGAGAATGCGAGACCGTCCGCGGAATTAGTCGATAAATATGACTGAGAATGAATAACGTGGAAGAAAAGTTGTACGTAAGTGGAATACAAGTGCGTGTATAAAGAATTTGAAGGAAGCGAAAGAAGTGTGTAAGCATAGAGTTGAATATATCTTTACATTTTACTACATATAAAAAGCAAGGTATACAGTTTTGCAAAACGTAATATCCGCAAATATATATAGTATCATTTCGCATTTATGTATTTTAGCTCCAGCATTATTATTAATGTGTCATGCAACTGGATTGTAATTATATTGTTTTAACAGGCTACAGATGCAACCACTCAATTACAGAGGAAGTATTTTTTAAATTCTTACCTCAATTTCAGCAGCATTAAAATATTGTATTATAACAAGAATTCTAACGGCAGTCATTGCTATCCATTTAATAGACCCAACGATTGTAATTGCAATATTGTAATTTGGATCTTGAGCGAGCAATACAAAATACCCAACATTATCAATTAAATAAGTAAAATTTAATAACATTTGTAACAGAATTTGAACAGTAAATAGTCTACAAAATTCTTGCATTAATTGTTTTAAACACATATGAAGTGTACTCAATTCACCCCACAAGCATGCATCGGCACAGATTTGTGAATCAATTTTTAGATTTAAATAACAAAAAAGTTTTCGAAATATATGCGCGTAGAAACAAATACAAAATATGTTCATTGAAATATAAATATCCATTACAGAAAAGAAGATAATTATCATATGTGATGATGGATCATTAAATTGAAAGTAAAATAAATAATCAAAAACCTGAAGTGTAATAACTATTATGAAAACTATCAGTCCAACTGCCATGTTGTTTCTTCGATCAGTTGCAAAAACATCGATCGGTACATGAATTTTAAACAGATGAGTAATAATTACTTTTAGTTTTTTCCTGGTTGCGTACCCAGTAATAACGAAAATGATATATAATGATGAAAATAAGAGCATACAAAATTGGTCTATTTTTGATATAAATAACCTCTCTGTATCGTAAAATTCATCTATGTTATAAAAACCTATATTTGCGGAAATTTGTATTAAAAAATAAAAAATAAATGGTATAAAATCACGAATAGTTTTAGTAGTTTGTAATGGGAAACAGTTGAAATTAAATATTTTATCTACGTAGTATAAAACCTGACATGCTTCGTAAATTGATCCACTCATTTTAAATTCTTTTGGTAACTATTCTACGAAGAATTTTAAAATTTGTTATGTAGAGTATTTGTTTTGTTTTTTTCATATATTTACGCTGATGATTTGAAAAATATTTATTTTTGAATAATTTGAAATTTTAAATAGATGTCTTAGTTCCTCATAAATATTTTTGCAATAATTCATATATGTACACAGCACTTATAGTAATAATACATTTTAAATTAAATAGTTTGACGATGTGGCTCTATAGCTTTAGGTTGATTATTTCAATGATATTTATTTTAGAATTTTTCTGTATTTTCTCAAAAACACCCTATTTAATGCTTCAAAATATTACGTATAAAATTACATATTTTTATATCTCTTTCATGCATCTTCCCTAGCATAGTACTGTCGGATTAGAATCATTTTGATAAGTACACAAAATTTGAGAATAGGTGAATTTCTTATACAGAATGACAGTATTGCACTCTTAAAATACTCAATTAATAATCGTTTTTCATTATGTCGATTAAATTATATAATTGTGATTTCAAATTATTTGAAATCATTACAATTTAACATAGCAATAATTTCGAACAATTCATAGGAATACACTACAATTTTAAAAAGAACATGTTTTGCAGGTAATAAATTGACAGTTAAAGAAACGAAAAGTGTGACATTTATTGATAACTAAATACATTAAGTTATGTGTCGCTATATTTTATTATATTGTCTTAATATGCAAGAGATTGACAGTTGTAGATACCAGAAATGATAAATGACCAAATTAGTTATCTACTAATGCACTATTATCCATCGCACTATTATCATCGTACAAAGAGCTGATTAGTTTATTACCACAATATTGTATTATTATTATTATGTTGTGAATGTTTACTGTTTAAAAACATCTGCAGTGTCAAGCACCGAATTTTTTATACGCATTTGGGTTAAACCATATCCAAGTTTCTTTATTTTTCTAATTTATAATATTTGTTCTACCCTTTGGAACACTTTTGCACTAAATATATTTCTTAGAATAAATATAAAATGTCAAACTTCAAATTGTTTAAGTCTATTTTGTTTTTTTTTTACTTTCTTATACGCAGTATAAGTAAGTATTGTAATCATAAAAAATTTCGAACTCGAGATTTTAACGGAAATATACGTTTTGACCTTCCTTGAATCGATTCCGACTATTTTCGGAATGACGGCTGTGTGTGTGTGTGTGTGTGTGTGCGTGTGTGCGTGTGAGCGTGTGAGCGTGTGTGCGTGTGTGCGTGTGTGCGTGTGTGCGTGAGTGCGTCTGTGCGTTTGTGCGTATGTGCGTGTGTGCGTGTGTGCGTGTGTGCGTGTGAACGCGTGCGCGCGTGTGTGCGTGTGTGCGTATGTGCGTGTGTGCGTGTGTGCGTGTGTGCGTGTGTGCGGGTTTGCGTGTGCGCGTGTGTGCGTGTGCGTGTGTGCGTGTGTGCGTGTGTGCGTGTGTGCGTGTGTGTGTGTGTGTATGTGTATGTGTATGTGAGCGGTCTACAGCCCAAACGGCTAAGGGGAAAATTATGAGATTTTAAACTTAAGATTTGAGTGTGCCTGGCAAGAAAACCTATTTTTACTTTCTTATACGCAGTATATGTAAGTATTGTGATCATGAAAATTTTCGATCTCGAGATTTTAACGGAAATATACGTTTTGACCTTCCCTGAATCGATTCCAATTATTTTTGGAATGACGTCCGTCTGTGTGTGTGTGTGTGTCCGTGTGCGTATGTGTGTGTGTGTGTGTGTGTATGTGAGCGCTCTACAGCCCAAACGGCTAAAGGGAAAATTATGAAATTTTAAACTTATGACTTGTATGTGCCTGGCACGAAAACCTTCTATTTTTGAAAACCATATTCCAACCAGAAATGCATGTTTACTCGAGTCATTTTTTGCAGTTTCTGCAATTACTGAAAAATGGTTACAGTTACAGAAAATTTTCGTGAACAAAAATTAATGGTATTTATATTTAACACAACTTTTGCTTGAATCTTTTTTCCAAAAAAAGTACTGGTTTCAAAATAAATTTCTGCTTATTATATATATTTTTACATAAATCGTATCATCTGCGCCTGTCAATTGTTTAACAAAATAGACTTAAATAATTTGAAGTTTGACATTTAATATTTATTCAAAGAAATATATTTAGTGTACAAGCGATCTAAAGGTTAGAACAAATATTATAAATTAGAAAAATAATGTAACTACGATGTGGTTTAACCCATATGCGTATAAGAAAGTTCTGTGCATGACACTGCAGATATTTGAAAACAATATTTCGACCGGAAGTGCGTGTTGACTCCAGTCATTTTTTGTAATTTCTGCAATTAGTCAAAAGCAGTTGCAGTAACAGAAAAATCGCTTCAATAAAAATTATAGATATCAGCATTTTGTACAACTTTTATCAGAAACTTTTGTTCCCAAACGGTACCGGAAACAAGACAATGTCTCTTGAAATTTCTTCATATTACATTAATTTTACATTAATCGTATCATCTGCTCCAGTCACTTGTTTATCCAAAAAAACAAAACAGACATAAATAATTTAAAGTTTGACATTTTATATTTATTCAAAGAAATATATTTAGGGAAAAAATGTTCCAAAGGTGAGAACAAATATTATAAATTAGAAACATCTGCAGTGTCATGCACCGAACTTTCTTATACGCATATGAGTTAAACCACATCGTAGTTACATTAATTTTCTAATTTACAATATTTGTTCTAACCTTTAGATCGCTTTTACACTAAATATATTTCTTAGAATAAATATATATTTATATACAGTAATACCTCGTTTAACGTTAGGGATGCGTTCCTCAAGAACATTACGTTAACCGAATCTACGTTAACGGAGGAATAAATAACAGGCGAAGAATAGGGATAGGTTACTAAATAGAAAAAAAATACATTATTTCATGTTTTATATTTTAATTAATAGATAAGAATAACTGAAAACAGCCTTTTTTGACAAAATTTAAAGTTTAAAATTAGTATTACAATATTAGCGGTTATATGTAAATAAACTGACAAGTTGTGACGTTATTATTTTTTTAAGATAAACGACTTGCGTTGCTTGTCTCTTCCTTTCTCGTAATAGCTCACTGTAACATGTTAAGCAGTTAATACATTTCTTTTCACAGCACAATTTCGCGCAAAATCTGTATCATTTTCGGACAATATATCCATCGAGTGAGACACCTGACTCAGGCAATCGGACAATACTTTTGTTGTTAAAACTTTAATCGGCGGCTCTTCCATATCGATGTCAGAAATGCCATCTTCTCTTACCAAATTTTCTTGTGTCAGTCCTTGCAATTCATAATTTGTTAGCGGATTATCGTTGTCATCCTTTAGTAATGCCTGAATATCATCAGCGTCAACTTCATTGAAATGCAATTGTTGTGGCATTTCAACAAGTTTATTATTCTGGATGTCATTAGCATGTTCCGATTCTTCTTCTAAATTGTGCCTTACTTTTCTCCAAACTGCTTTAAGGCAGTGCTGTGATACTTCATCCCAAGATCGTTGGATATCTTCGATAGCATTCATTATGTTGTAACTCTTCCAGAATTCTTTTATTGACACTTGCTGCCTGTCCACAATCTCAATTAAGTTGGAAAAAGTGTGCTGGAGGAAACCAGCTTTAAATGCTGCTATAACACCTTGGTCTATGGGTTGAATGCTAGAAGTTTTGTTCGGCAGATGGAACATGACATCAACTGTAATGCAAATCTCCAGTGCATTTAGATTTAATGAATGACCAGGAGGATTATCTAGTAGCAATAACGCCTTTGGGGCTAAATTGATTCGTTGACAATTAAGTTACACTGTTGTACAAAAGTAATTAACACACCAATCATTAAATAGATCCTTTGTTACCCAGGCCTTTCTGTTAGACTTCCATATTACTGGTCAATTAGCCTTGGAAAACTCTAGGATTTTCCGAATCATAAACTAGCATTGGTTTCAATTTCAAATCTCCTGATGAATTAATACCCAGTAACAGAGTGAAG
>OX063268.1:5817818-5820318 GCA_944039245.1 Nebria salina
TAACTGGGTACACTACCACTACCCGTCTCAATAGTATTATTAATCAGACATTTTTTCATTTTTTTGTTCGATATATATAATTAACTTTAAAACCACACTAGACATTACGACTCTGATAATAAAAAGTACCTATAAATACATATACTTTTTCAAAGAGCTGATAGATACTGCACAATGTCAAATATCATTGTCGAGTCCTATATTAACTTTACTTTGCTTTGTATCCATTATTATATCTTAAATGATTAATACATAGTTATCATTAAAACTTATACATTATATTATTTTATATGAGTATTCCTTTGTTTAGTGCTATGAAACGTATGCAAACGCAAATTAGTACGAACAGAACCATAGCCAATCACGTGCTATATATTCAAGGTCAAATAATCGAGAGTCTCGTCGAGACCGAGACTCTCTTCGTCGAGACCGAGACGAGACTATATATTTTTAGAAAATTTCGAGACGAGACGAGACTGGCTAAAGTCTCGTCGAGACTGGTCTCGGCGGCAACACTAGGTGCATGACACTGCAGATGTTCTTGTTTCCAGTACCGTTTGGGAAAAAAGTTTCTAATAATATTTGTACGAAATGCTGATATCTATAATTTTTATCGTAATAATTTATCTGTAACTGCAACCATTTTTGAGTAATTGCAGAAACCGCGAAGAATGACTAGATTAAATAGGCACCTCCGGTTAGATTATGTTTTTCAAGAATAAAAGGTTTTCTGGCCAGGAATATACAAAGCTTAAGTTTAAGATATCATAATTTAACCACAACCGTTTAGACCAAACTTTTTTGTGTCGTAAGTTAAATTAAAAATTTCCTCGCTATATTCCATAATACGGGATAAGTAACGGGTATGTTGTTTTGCAGCCAGAATTGCTGATATCCGTTTTTAAACTGTACCTTAAGTTCTTCGTTTGTACTTAGTTCAGTCAGTTCCTCTTGTATTATGACATTCGTTTCTTCTATGTCGCCATATGGGTCAATTATCCACGGTGGTATTACCATAGTCAAAACGACCTCAAACCTAGTTTCAAAATCTGAAGGACGCTGCCTTTCGGAATGCCTGCTACGATTGGTCTAGGATTTGAGACGGAGTTATTGATTTTAACTTGGAAGTTTCTGTTTGTTAGATATGAGTAGAGGAGTTTGGTTAAGATGGGAGGGAATTTGAAGGAAATAAGTTTGGGTATTAGTCCCACTGTCCAGACCGTATCGAAGGCTTTTTAAATGTCCAGTAGGACCATGGCCGTAACCTTATCTTTGTTGAATTGGGTGGCTATATCGGTCGCAATTCTGGACACCTGGTGCACCGTGCTATGTCTGGTTCGGAAGCCAAACTGGGTACGCCAGCTCGCTATCCACTACGCTACGCCAGCGCTCTGAAAAAGTATCATTTTTTTTTTCTACAAAACAAGATGTGAAAACTTTGAATGCGATTTTCTCGAGTTTTCTTGAGAAGTGCATAAAACGGCAAAATTTGTATCATTTTTATTGCGTCGCCTACCATCTGGCAAAATTTCAGCCAAATCGGTGACCCACACTACGTGGCTTCCCCTTGTTAGTTCAGTCAGTTCCTCTTCTATTATGACATTCGTTTCTTCTATGTCGCCATATGGGTCAATTATCCACGGTGGTATTACCATAGTCAAAACGTCCTCAAACCTAGTTTCAAAATCTGAATAGAGGGCATTTTAATGTTGAACGTAGGTTGAAACGTCGTCTTCTTGGCAGTTTGTCTGTGACAAATTAGGGAACTGGGAAAATTCGCCCCGTATTTTAATCAAATTTAGACTGTCGCGCCTTGTAACTGCAAATTAACAATATTAAAATTTGTAAACAAATCTGTTAAATAGGCAATGTCTGTTTTCCACTTCATTAAATTTTCTTTTAAAATTTTATCTTTAGTATCCAGAAATTCTAAAATAGTCTCAAAAAGTGCAAAAAAAACTTGTCAAACATAAGCCTTTCGACAGCCAGCGTACTTCAGTGTGAAGGAGTAATAAATGAAAGTGTTCGTCATTTTCTTCACACAACTGCGCAAATAACCGCGTATTCAACGCGTTGCTTCGGATTCGGTTTACTGAATTAATGGCTAATTGAAGAGATTCATGCTATCTAACACTCAAATTTTTAGCAACATAATGTTGTCGATGGATGACGCAATGTATTGCTAGCACCCCTGACACATTTTGTTTTAAATAGCTTATATATCCACGATAACGTCCAACCATGGCAGGTGCTCTGTGCATCTGTAGCTACTGATATTATATTTGATAAAAGGATTGCTTTTTCAATGAAGTAATACTTCAAAACATGAAATATTGTTTCACTTACAGTGTCGGTTGTTAATGTTCTTGCGAAGAGCAGTTCTTCGTAGATTTTTTGATTCATAATAAAACGAACATATGCCAATAATAATGCTGCATTACCAGGTAAAGTTGACTCGTCCAGTTGTATAGAAAAATGGGTCGTTTGCAAATAATTACAC
>OX063268.1:5825318-5882818 GCA_944039245.1 Nebria salina
ATCAGTTTTACTTATGCTTAACAAAACCCAATTGGAATTTTTTAATTTAAATGATTACAGCTCCTTAGGAGCTTTCACCGTGAAAGACTTTTTTAAAAGGCTCTCCTGCAAGTACCGGCCGTCTACAAATTGATTAATGTAGTTTTGAACGTCAGTATATGCTGAATAAATGGATGAAAACAGATTTTGAAAATGTTGTTTAGTTTTCTATTTAGAAAACAAAGCAGAAATATACGATAGTCATACCCCTTAAGTTAAGCTCGTACGCATCCTCCATGTGACGTGTTGTTGGGCAGCATTGAATACGCCATCGATATTACGCAATTGCGATTTCATCATTTTTATAAGACTAGTACACCAACAAACATACTGACATTATTACTTTCTTTTACGGAGTATAAGTAAGTATTGTGATCATGAAAAATGTCAATCTCGAGATTTCACCTTAAATATACGTTTTGACCTTCCCTGAATCAATTACGACTATCTTTGGAATGACGTCCGCCTGTGTGTGCGCGTGTGTGTGCGCATGTTTGTGTGTGTTCGTGTGTGCGTGTGTGCGCGTGTGCGTGTCTGCGTGTGTGCGTGTCTGCGTGTGTGCCCACGTGTGTGCTTGTGGGTGCGCGTGTGTGTACTCGTGTGTGCGCGTGTGGGTGCGCGTGTGTGAGCGCGTGTGTGTGTGCGTGTGTGTGCGCGCGTGCGTATGCGCGTGTGTGTGCTCGTGTGTGTGCTTGGGTGTGCACGTGTGGGTGCGCGTGTGTGTGCGCGTTTGTGTGCGCGTGTGTGTGCACGTTTGTGTGCGCGTGTGTGTGCGCGTGTAAGTGCGCGTGTGTGCGAGTGTGTGTGAGAGCGTGTGTGTGTGCGTCTGTATGCGTGTGTGTGCGTGGGTGCGTGAGTGTGCGCGTGTGTGTGTGGGTGTGTGCGGGTGTGTGTGTGTGTGTGCGGGTGTGTATGCGCGTGTGCTTGTGTGCATGTGTGCGTGCGTTTGTGCGTGTGTTTGCGCGTGTGTGTGTGCGTGTGTTTGCGCGTGTGTGTGCGCGGGTCTTTGTGTGTGAGCGTGTGTGAGCGCAAAAAGTATTCGTACAGTTAAAATTTTTACAAAGAAACTACTTTTACAAGAAAACAATTGAAGACAACTAAAATATAAAAACATGTAGAGTATTATGGATAAATACATTCAATATTTATACATAAATTTATCAACAAAAATTTAATTATAGTGTCAATAAAAAATAAAAACCGATGACACACGTCAAATTAGCGCGCAAAAAGTATTCGTACACTTTAGTTTTTTTTGTTTCAGCATCAGTTATTTTATAGACTTTCACCGAATGGCATAAATAACAATAATATAGGACCTCCCCCGAACATATTACATGAAATTTTCCATAAACCAATGTCATTTACCAATTATCTGTGCAATATAAGAAGTAAAAGCAAAGAAACTAGTTAAACTGAAAGAAAAGTTATTATTTCATTGCATAATTAGTTCTTTTCATTGAGAAAGATTGCGAGTATCATCCATAGACCTTATTCCACAGTGTAAAATAGAATTAATAGCTTTCGTGAAACTAAAACATCGAAAAATAAAGAAAGAAGTGGCCCGGTCACCAGAGTCAGTTGCCTTGATCGTCGGAAAACTGTAATGAAAATTAAAGAAATTCCATAAATTATTCCACCAAAATTTACTGAAGAACTGTAAATTACTACTTAAATATCTTTGTGTCCGTGTACTATCCGAAATGAACTAGGATAAACTGGGTATCATGGTCGATCTGCTCGAAGAAAATGTTGAGATTACGAAGTTAATTGACAGAAGCGATTGACGTGTGTTAAAGACTTCATAAATGGAACATTTAGGTTTGGAATAAAGTTATATATCCTGATGACTCAAAAAACAATAATTTTGGTTCGGATGGTAGGGGCACTTAGGGAGAATATATATATATATATATATATATATATATATATATATATATATATATATATATATATATATATATGTTGTAACGAAGTACGTTTTTCCTATGTTAAAACCCTCGTTAATTATATGTTAAGATGTATGTTATATTATAAGTAAGCCGTAGCGGCGCAACAGCGTAGTCGACTACGGCTCACAGTCGGAGTCTTAACTTCATGCCGCGTAGTCGTATCTATTTATTTATTTACCATACAGAGCGTGCAGCAAAGACAGTCTTATGAATTGTGTTTAACAAGTTAACTTTTGTTCAGTATTGTTATTAACAAACTAAACACTGAGTTCAACGACACGTTGGTGAACACTGTTCAAAACTGGCCCTAAAGCCAAGACAAAATAACGCCAACAGCAAATCCAGCCAACACGAGAGAACAATCATCGACTTTCCAACCCCAACATCATCCCTTGAGAGTCTCCCGGGGATTTTTGATTTTTCCAATCAGGAACCGTTCCCTCACTTGGATCTAGATTCAAGTGAGGAGACAATCGTCCCAATGGAGCACGAACCTCCCAATCCGCACCGCAGTGCAAATCCGAACCTACCAATACCTACCACTAGTGGACAGGGCACCCCTAAAGTAAGGGTAAGCCAACTCTTTGCCCCCAGAGCGCAAATCCACCCAAGGGAAGACGCCCCAGCCGAGGACAAGAACTTCAAAATTCCTAGAAGAACCGCGAAACCCACTGCCACGACTAAGTCCACCACACAAACAAGAAACAAGTACCAGCCACTCACCGACGACGACGACACAAACAACGAAGACACAGAAGATGAACGCGACCCACCACCTAATCAAATCCGCAAAACGTGAATCCCCCCACCTAATCAAATCCGCAAAACGTGAATCCCCCCACCCATAATCATCCCTGGAGCACCCACAACCACAGACAGACTTACATCATACATAAAAGACTTCGCCCATAAGGGCTACCACATAAAATACACTAACAATAACACCAACATTTACATACACAACGAAACGGAACGACAAAACTTCATCACCGACATCAACACAGACAAAGATTTCCTTTACTACACATATACAAACAGACAAACCAAAACACACGCATTTGTACTGAAGGACCTGGACAACGACCCTGCACCAGCAGAACTCCACACCGAGCTCCAAAAAGCCGCGGTCGAGGTGGAAAAAGTTTTCCGAATGCGGAACACCCGGCGTCCCCTATTCCTAATAACAACAACCAACACGCACACACTAAACCAACTCAACGGGCACTCAAATACAAAATACATCTTCCACACAAAGGTTCTGTGGGAGAGGCACCTGAACAAAAAGGTGATAATCCAGTGCCACCGATGTCAACAATGGGGGCACGCCACTGCAAACTGCCACAGAGCAACCTAACTCAAACCTGCACAAAAACGCCAGACACACCAGCTACGTGCGCTAACCGTGCAGGGCCGCATCCAGCAAACTATGTAGAGTGCCCTACATACCTACAAATACTAAAACAAATCCCCCAAAACAATAATACCCTTCAACCCTTACCCAAATACACGGACGCCCCCCTCCCTTCCAAGAACCACTGGCAATCCCGCTCCTCCAGCCACAAACTACCCCAGCCACAACAACAACCCCCGCAACTACTCAGACACAAAACACTCCCAATTCCTAATACTCAAGATTTCCCTCCCCTAAACACCCCAAAGCGAACCCAACCCCAACCTACACAAACTCAAATCCAACCCCAAGAACCCTCCAATGACTTAGACGACATTACCGAACTATTTACCGAAATGGAGAAACTAAACACCACCATTAACATCTCCAACATGCTGCGAGCTGTAAAAGCATTAAACATCGCCCTCAGCAAGGCCACAAATAAAAACGAACATTTCACAATATTCTTGTCATTCACCAAAAATGTGCACACACACAACATTTAAACACAAAACAACACTAAACATCTGTACATGGAACGCCAACGGACTTATGGGTAAGGTAGGTGAACTTACACATTTTCTCCAAACACACAACATACACATTTGTTTACTTAACGAAACTAAACTTAACCAAACACACAACTTTAACACACACAGATACACAACCTACAGAGATGATCGACCGCAGCAGGGCCCGATCCCCTGCGGGGGCGTTGCAATATTAGTTAAAAACAACATACCACACACTCTCACAGCAAACCCACACACTACACTAGAAACACTGAATATAACACTTGCAGACAACACAGTAATTTACACTGCTTACAACAAACCAAACAACTTCACACAAACAGACCTTTCCACACTTTTACACAAAAACAAAACATTAGTCGTGGGTGACTTTAACGCGAGACATCTAAACTGGGACTGCAACACCACAAACACTAACGGCCGCACACTCAACACATACATTAATTCACACGTCGCAATCATATCGCACCCAAACACACCCACAAACTACCCCGAAAACGGAAGTACGCCATCCACCATCGATCTCATCATCAATAAAAATGTTCATAACATCACACAGCCCGTATCACTACCAGAACTCAGCTCCGATCACAACCCAGTCATATTCAAACTAACCAACCACCACATAGAAAACACAACTAAAACAATCACATCATACAAACACACAAATTGGGCGCACTTCCGCAAAACACTTGACACGATCATTTCCATCAACAATCAAATACACACAACACAAGACATCGATGCACAAATAGAACACTTCACAAACGCTATACAAACAGCCAAACAAAAACACACACATAAAATCAAAAAAAACCCACAAAAACTCAACTTACCACCACTTATAACACAGCTAATTAAACAACGCAACCACACCAGAAGACTATGGCAGTGGACACACCTACCCACACACAGAACACAGCTTAAACACTTAAATACACAAATCAAAACACAAATAAAAGAACACAAAAACAATACATGGTCCCTAAAACTCTCCGCCCTCAACCCTAATAACAACTCCCTCTGGCGGCTGACAAAAACACTTGAAAAACCACACACAAGAATCTCAACCCTTACACAGAATAACTTAACAGCTACAAGTGACGAAGACAAAGCAGAAATGATTGCTAACACGTTTGAACAAATACACGTAACACACACCCCAAACTCACCTACACAAAATAAAATCATACAAGATACACTACACTTTTTAAACACCCCGCATTACACTGACACCAAAACGCTGGCCAGACTCCTTACAACCACATCCAAATTAACCAGAAGAATCAAAGCATTACCCAATCGCAAAGCTTCCGGCACAGACCTAATTGAAAACCTTCTAGTTAAAAACCTATCAATAAAATCCATCGTCCAACTCCATTACATCATAAACTCTATAATCAAACTTTACCACTTCCCCGCTGCCGGGAACACTGCTACAGTCCATCCGATTCTGAAACCAAGAAAAAGCCCCCGTTCCTCCATCAGCTATCGTCCCATTAGCCTACTAAGCACCCTATCCAAACTAACAGAAAAAATCATCCTCTCCCGAGTCGACGATATAGACACAGGACAAAAACTCACTCCTGATCACCAGTTTGGCTTCCGAGACAGACATTGCACCGTCAGATGTGCAGGATTGCAACCGATATCGCGACCCCATTCAACCAAAACAAAGTAACGGTCATGGCCCTACTGGACATTGAAAAAGCCTTCGACACGGTCTGGACAGTAGGGCTCATGGCCAAAATATATCCTTCCGATTCTCTCCTACTCTAACCAAACTTCTCAAACCTCTCAAATCGATCCTTTCGCACCAAAATCAACATCTTCTTATCTAACACTAAGCCTATTGTAGCAGGAATCCCACAAGGTAGCGTCCTTGGCCTCAAATTGTTCAACTTTTTCAATAGCGATATCCCCACGTTCCCAAATACACACACAGCACAATACGCCGACGACACCGCAAACTACGCCCACTCATTTAACGCCCAAGTAGCCACCAAGCAAATACAAATACACATAAACATATTACAAGCATATTGTAAGAAATGGAAAATGAGCATAAACGCCAACAAAACCGAAACCATAGTCTTCACACGTAAATTCACAAACAGCAGAATAGTCACACCACTTATAATACACAATCAAAAAATCACACCCACAAACACAGTAAAATACCTTGGAATACAGATACACAGAACACTAAGACACGGCCCACACATCACACATGTATCAAATAAAGCACCCGCCGTCATTAGCAACCTGTACCCACTCCTATTTAAGAACAGTTCCCTATCCACAAAAACCAAAATCCTCATTTACACATCCATCATCCGTCCCATCATCATGTACGCAGCCCCAGTTTAGTGTAACGCAGCGAACACCACCATACTAAAATTGCAACGCCTCCAAAATAAATGCTTACGAATGGCGACCAGCTCTGGAAGGTACACCCGCACTACACAACTTCACGAAGACACTTACATACCATACATGAGAGAATACATTCAAGACATAACACAGAAATTTTATAAAAACACACTACTCTGCTCAAACACACTTATAAAAACCATCACACATATCCGCGACAACAACACTACACGTAAACTCATACACAAGTTACCCTATCAAAACCTACCCATATTTCTAGAGGTGTTTCATGAGCAGAACACCTGACACCCACACAACGCGACACAACACTACACAAAACAAAACATATCTCATACACAACAATTGTGCATTTATCATCAATGTAAATGTTCATTTTTAGTTTAGTTAGGCTAGTTTTAAGTGTTAACAAAAACTTCATGTGAAGTTAAATGGGTTTTTGTCCCCCCTTTCCCATAAACACAATCCTAACACATCGTAAAAGACACCTGCAGGTGTGTCCACCGAGGGTAACCACTGTGTAACTGTCTCCAGGTATCTCGCCGGCGTGTCCGCCAAGAGATTACCTAGTAGTTTCTTATTATAGTACCTGCAGGTGTGTCCACCGAGGGTAACCACTGTGTAACTGTCTCCAGGTATCTCGCCGGCGTGTCCGCCAAGAGATTACCTAGTAGTTTCTTATTATAGTACTTGCAGGTGTGTCCACCGAGAGTAACCCCTGTGTAACTGTTCTCCAGGTATCTTGCCGGCGTGTCCGCCAAGGGATTACCTAGTAGTTTCTTATTATAGTACCTGCAGGTGTGTCCACCGAAGGTAAACACTATTTGACTGTTCTCCAAGGGATTACCTCGTAGTTTCTTGTTATAATACCGCAGGTGTTGCCACCGAAGGTAGAACTTATGTTACCTCCCTCTAGGTGTCTCACCAACGTTATAGCATCCGCAACACCGTCTCCGATAGGGTATATTAAGTTGTACCCTGTGTTTTTACTAAAAATAAATATCGTTTAAAAACTGAAGTTATTCACTGATTACACGGAACCTGGACCAAACCCTTCTTCTGATTCGCACCCGAGTCAAAATTACCGCATTGTGCGGAAAGCCAGTAACGCGTACGAAACGACGTCACAATGTATATATAAAATATATATATATATATATATATATATATATATATATATATATATATATATATATATATAGCCATCGCCATAGCCGTAGCCGTAGCCGTAGCCGTAGTCGTAGCCGTAGCCGTAGCCGTAGCCGTAGCCGTAGCCGTAGCCGTAGCCGTAGCCGTAGCCGTAGCCGTAGCCGTAGCCGTAGCCGTAGCCGTAGCCGTAGCCGTAGCCGTAGCCGTAGCCGTAGCCGTAGCCGTAGCCGTAGCCGTAGCCGTAGCCGTAGCCGTAGCCGTAGCCGTAGCCGTAGCCGTAGCCGTAGCCGTAGCCGTAGCCGTAGCCGTAGCCGTAGCCGTAGCCGTAGCCGTAGCCGTAGCCGTAGCCGTAGCCGTAGCCGTAGCCGTAGCCGTAGCCGTAGCCGTAGCCGTAGCCGTAGCCGTAGCCGTAGCCGTAGCCGTAGCCGTAGCCGTAGCCGTAGCCGTAGCCGTAGCCGTAGCCGTAGCCGTAGCCGTAGCCGTAGCCGTAGCCGTAGCCGTAGCCGTAGCCGTAGCCGTAGCCGTAGCCGTAGCCGTAGCCGTAGCCGTAGCCGTAGCCGTAGCCGTAGCCGTAGCCGTAGCCGTAGCCGTAGCCGTAGCCGTAGCCGTAGCCGTAGCCGTAGCCGTAGCCGTAGCCGTAGCCGTAGCCGTAGCCGTAGCCGTAGCCGTAGCCGTAGCCGTAGCCGTAGCCGTAGCCGTAGCCGTAGCCGTAGCCGTAGCCGTAGCCGTAGCCGTAGCCGTAGCCGTAGCCGTAGCCGTAGCCGTAGCCGTAGCCGTAGCCGTAGCCGTAGCCGTAGCCGTAGCCGTAGCCGTAGCCGTAGCCGTAGCCGTAGCCGTAGCCGTAGCCGTAGCCGTAGCCGTAGCCGTAGCCGTAGCCGTAGCCGTAGCCGTAGCCGTAGCCGTAGCCGTAGCCGTAGCCGTAGCCGTAGCCGTAGCCGTAGCCGTAGCCGTAGCCGTAGCCGTCGCCGTAGCCGTAGCCGTAGCCGTAGCCGTAGCCGTAGCCGTAGCCGTAGCCGTAGCCGTAGCCGTAGCCGTAGCCGTAGCCGTAGCCGTAGCCGTAGCCGTAGCCGTAGCCGTAGCCGTAGCCGTAGCCGTAGCCGTAGCCGTAGCCGTAGCCGTAGCCGTAGCCGTAGCCGTAGCCGTAGCCGTAGCCGTAGCCGTAGCCGTAGCCGTAGCCGTAGCCGTAGCCGTAGCCGTAGCCGTAGCCGTAGCCGTAGCCGTAGCCGTAGCCGTAGCCGTAGCCGTAGCCGTAGCCGTAGCCGTAGCCGTAGCCGTAGCCGTAGCCGTAGCCGTAGCCGTAGCCGTAGCCGTAGCCGTAGCCGTAGCCGTAGCCGTAGCCGTAGCCGTAGCCGTAGCCGTAGCCGTAGCCGTAGCCGTAGCCGTAGCCGTAGCCGTAGCCGTAGCCGTAGCCGTAGCCGTAGCCGTAGCCGTAGCCGTAGCCGTAGCCGTAGCCGTAGCCGTAGCCGTAGCCGTAGCCGTAGCCGTAGCCGTAGCCGTAGCCGTAGCCGTAGCCGTAGCCGTAGCCGTAGCCGTAGCCGTAGCCGTAGCCGTAGCCGTAGCCGTAGCCGTAGCCGTAGCCGTAGCCGTAGCCGTAGCCGTAGCCGTAGCCGTAGCCGTAGCCGTAGCCGTAGCCGTAGCCGTAGCCGTAGCCGTAGCCGTAGCCGTAGCCGTAGCCGTAGCCGTAGCCGTAGCCGTAGCCGTAGCCGTAGCCGTAGCCGTAGCCGTAGCCGTAGCCGTAGCCGTAGCCGTAGCCGTAGCCGTAGCCGTAGCCGTAGCCGTAGCCGTAGCCGTAGCCGTAGCCGTAGCCGTAGCCGTAGCCGTAGCCGTAGCCGTAGCCGTAGCCGTAGCCGTAGCCGTAGCCGTAGCCGTAGCCGTAGCCGTAGCCGTAGCCGTAGCCGTAGCCGTAGCCGTAGCCGTAGCCGTAGCCGTAGCCGTAGCCGTAGCCGTAGCCGTAGCCGTAGCCGTAGCCGTAGCCGTAGCCGTAGCCGTAGCCGTAGCCGTAGCCGTAGCCGTAGCCGTAGCCGTAGCCGTAGCCGTAGCCGTAGCCGTAGCCGTAGCCGTAGCCGTAGCCGTAGCCGTAGCCGTAGCCGTAGCCGTAGCCGTAGCCGTAGCCGTAGCCGTAGCCGTAGCCGTAGCCGTAGCCGTAGCCGTAGCCGTAGCCGTAGCCGTAGCCGTAGCCGTAGCCGTAGCCGTAGCCGTAGCCGTAGCCGTAGCCGTAGCCGTAGCCGTAGCCGTAGCCGTAGCCGTAGCCGTAGCCGTAGCCGTAGCCGTAGCCGTAGCCGTAGCCGTAGCCGTAGCCGTAGCCGTAGCCGTAGCCGTAGCCGTAGCCGTAGCCGTAGCCGTAGCCGTAGCCGTAGCCGTAGCCGTAGCCGTAGCCGTAGCCGTAGCCGTAGCCGTAGCCGTAGCCGTAGCCGTAGCCGTAGCCGTAGCCGTAGCCGTAGCCGTAGCCGTAGCCGTAGCCGTAGCCGTAGCCGTAGCCGTAGCCGTAGCCGTAGCCGTAGCCGTAGCCGTAGCCGTAGCCGTAGCCGTAGCCGTAGCCGTAGCCGTAGCCGTAGCCGTAGCCGTAGCCGTAGCCGTAGCCATAGCCATAGCCATAGCCATAGCCATAGCCATAGCCATAGCCATAGCCATAGCCATAGCCATAGCCATAGCCATATGTCAGCAGTTTGACCGACTATATAAGAACTCTATGTGGACAACGATAGGCAGTTGTTCCACCGATTGTATAACATACTAGTAAGTACTATTCAATATAACTAATTATTATCATCCACTTAGTGCTCGTTCAATTGGTCGCCCCTATTCCCTTCTCACCCTCACGTCTATTTGGCAAGAACCCAAGTACGGCAGATAAGAGGTGACCATCCCAGTCACCCTCTTACATTGGAGGCAGCGGTTTACGGATATTTGCGCCAAATAAAGATCAGCCAGTTATCTGGTTGTATCGCGACTGGGTAAGAGATACCAAAAAGGATGGGAGGCGCTACCGAACGCAAACCAGGAGATAGCGGAGAGGGTATTACAGCACCAGGAGCGCCAAAGATCGCGTTTGGCATAGTGGCTAATACCATGGAGCAGTTCACGGGTCAAGAGGCGAGCGAGTATTTCAAAAAGTTAGAATACCGAGCAAAATTAGAAGGATGGAATGAGCAGCAAACCAAGGCGATATTATTACTACGACTAGGGGGGGAAGCATATCATTTAGGAAAAGGTTTTTTAAGTTAAGACCTGAAGATGCCACATAGTTGGTGAAACTAGTCGTCATCAAATGTTAAATTAGTGAAACTAAACACTGTGTATTTTTTTAAAAAAAACCTTTTCCTAAATTACCATGGAGTTTCACATAGTAAAAGCTTACAAAATTCAACAAGGAAGCATATCATTTTGTAGCTCAACGGCCAGACTTACAAACGGAGAACACAAGATACAAAGAACTGAAAAGAGAAATCATAAGGAGATTCGAACCACCAGGATTACCGGGGCAAATCTACATTGTAATTGCACTTATCAGGGAAATGAAACAGTACAGGAATTTGCCAACAAACTACGAAAATACAGAAAAGAACTACAAAAAGATCTAAAAACGCAAATAGTGCACCGGAGATAGTATCGGCCAACCTAATTCTAGCGCAATTCAAATCGGGTCTGCGCCTACATATCAAAAGACAGACCAGAACATTAATGAAGGTAACAGCAAATCTTACGTTCGAAGGAGCCGTGGAAATAGCGGAAAGAGAAGAACGAGCATACAGAGCAGAAGAAATGGAATCCATGGATATAAATGCCGTCAGAATAACTGAAGCTGCAACACCAAATACACGTACATCAGGATACCGGGATCTAGGCAGAAGAGAAATACAATGCTATAAATGCGGAAAAATGGGCCACATACAGAAAAATTATCGGAATAACCAAAACTGTTTCCGTTGCGGTAAACCAGGACACAGAGCAGCCGGGTGTCGTACAAAGCTCCCCAATAAGAGTACAAATCAATACCAAGAGCAAAATAACAAATATTACGGAGATCGAGAAAACAGACGTAATTTAAACGCTTAAGGCCTCTCGCCCGGATACCGCCGCGAGAGGCCCACAAATCCACAAAATGGAGAAGATTAATAGTACCAAACATAAATAGAAGAAAACCAAACGACATAGCTAATCTCGTCATACTGAAAGTAAACAACAGACCATTAAGGCTATTAATAGACACAGGATCAGCAATCTCACTAGTAAAGGAAGCATACGTAGAAGAACACCGAATAAGATGACAATGTATTGGTACATTAACGTCAATATCGGGGGGAGAGCTAACCTACAAAGGAACAACGAGGGTACAATTTAAAAAAAAACAATAGTAATTTTCCATTCGATTGCGTAATCTGTCCAAACTACCTGGCATTGGAAGCAGATGGACTACTTGGCCGAGATTTTTTGGAACAATACAAAGCTAAAATAAATTACCATACAATATTGCATCACGCTTGGAAATACGTTTATAAAAATTTTCGCTGAGCACAGCATAGCGAGCATAAACACGGACGCGAAATGTAGCATCAGCAAGGTTACCACAGAAATAGCAACGCAGGCAGAATATAAAAACAACGTTGATACAGGTGAAGAAAGGTACAAGGAATTAACAGTATCAGCAGAAAATAAGGTCAGGTTAAAAGAAGAAATAAAAATTCCGCCAAAAAGCGAATATAAATGCCACGCTACCCAAAAATTTTGCAAGCCAGGTAAAGAATTATTAATCGAACCAGAAGAAACAAACATATACGGCCTCATGGCAGCCAGGGTACTAACTAAGAGCGAGAAAGTGATACCTATCCGATTAATAAACATCGCGAACACCACGGTGACAATTCCGTAAGGCAGAAGTAATCGAGGGTCAGACAGAACATAAGCAAAATCTAACAGAATTCGTAGACAGGAGACTAAGAGCAATGGAGACTAAAGAAGTAGAATGTTTAGCTAATTTAATCGAAATAATCAACGAATACAGTCAGGAAAGAGTTTCAAGAAAACAGGATGAAGTACAAGTTAAGAGAATGGAGCTGCAACGTATCAAAGAACGTATAATGAAGTTTGCACGCCAGGAAAATAGAAAGACGAGAAGTGCCAGAGGATACAAGGAACCAATGTGATATAATACACAATATATGTAATTGTAATTGGGCTAAACCTACAAAGAACGAAGAAGATAATAGCATGGGAATACAATGGGATAGCATGCGGAAAAGCGAACCACACAAACTGGAAGACCATTTCGAATTAGAACATCTAGATGAAAATACGAAAAAGCAAATGATAAGCATACTAGAGAAGTACAAGGATATTTTTCTACTAAAAGGAGCAAAACTGGGGTGCACGCATAAAGTAAAACATAAAATAATCACAGAAGAAGTACCACCAATCGCGAAAACTGCATATAGGGTTCCATTCAGTCAAAAAGAACTATTGCAAAAGGAGTCAGCAAAAATGTAAGAGGAAAAGGTAATAGAACCATCGGATTCCCCATGGTCCTCCCCAGTAGTAATCGTACCAAAAAGGGAGAAAACAATAGGCCTGAATGAAGTAACAAAGAAGGATCATTTCCCAGTAGCAAACATGCAGGAAACGCTCGACCAACTGGGAAACGCGAATTTATTTACGACGCTGGACTTAGCTTCAGGTTACTGGCAAGTAGAATAAGAAGAGGACGACAAGGAAAAGACGGCATTCACCACCGGAGGTCAACACTACCAGTTTACAAAAATGGCGTTTGGACTAGCAAACGCACCAAGCACATTCCAAAGATTAATGAATAGTGTTCTGGTAGGATTAACCGGAGAAAGATGTTTAGTGTACCTGGATGATGTCATTATATTTAACGGAGAAGGCACAATAAATCACATTGCTGGATTGACTAAGGTTTTCGACCGTCTGCGAAAAGCTAATCTAAAATTACAGCCGAATAAATGTAAATTCCTAAAACGTGAAACCAAGTACTTAGGAAATGTTTTGGTGGAAGAATATGAACACGGAGATAAAAGAATATTGTGATAAATGTCACTCATACAATGAGAGAAAGACACCATCAAACCTAAAACCAGCTCCACTGCAAGTGTTTCAAGAAATAACTGCACCATTTCAAAGGACGTCAATGGATATTGTAGGCCCATTAGTCACGTCCAGGAAAGGGAACACATACATCTTAACGTTCCAAGACCATTTTTCCAAGTATCCAGAAGCATTTGCGATCCCAGACCAAACAGCAGAAACGATAGCAAGGATATTTGCGCAAGAGATTATTGCCAGACACGGAGTACCAAGGCATTTTTTAACGGAGCAAGGGAAAAATTTTATCTCGAATACTATGAAAGAAGTGTGCAAATTATTCAACGTTGAGAAACTACAAACAACAGCATACCGCCCTGAAACAAATGGAGTGATCGAAAGAAGCCATAGAGTGTTTAAAGATATGTTGTCTCATTTCATAAGCCGAGATCAAACCGATTGGGACGAATGGTTACCATATGTTCTTATGGTATATAGATCAGCCGTACAGAAGTCAACAGGGGAGACACCATTTTTCATTATGCATGGCAGAGATATGGAGATGCCCTACGATGACGTATCACGCCCAAGAACGTTAAGATACGATTATGATGACAACTATGCGGCCGAGTTAAGAGAAAGAATGCGAATTGCGTTCGAACGAGTAAAATCACAGTTGAAATTAACAACTGAACAGCGAAACAAGCAGTTTAATAAAAAAGCCGAGCAGACAAATTTTGAAATAGGAGACAAAGTTTATTTTCATGATCCGACAAAAATGCAACTTGCTGGAACATCAAAAAAATTAGTAAAACCATGGACAGAACCGTACTGGATAAAAAAAAAATTGAGTGCAGTAAATTACAAAATTACAGAGGAAACGAAAAAAAAAAGATATAGTAGTACATATAAACAGGTTGAAACCATTTAAAGCATATATAGAAGAGGTTCAGGGAAAAGAGAAAGAGAGGGAAAACTCTCCACAAAGCGAAAATACAAAAAATTCCAACCACGGCAGAATTCGAGGCAATACACAGACAAATTGAGATAGAAGAAAGCAAAAAACTTCCTTTTCAACACAATTCCTATCCTAGAATTCATACCCGAAGTAGGGAGCCTGTTACTGAACAACCCTGGATATGGTCACCCACCAATCAATAATTCAAAAAAAAGGGGGTTTAGTTTAGGTATAAGCAATGTATAATATGTTACAGGAATGGAAGCAATAATAATCATCGCCCTAATAAGCAGCGCGGAAGCGCTAATAGGATACGACTGCAGGGGACCAAACACACAGCAAGAGATTCAAATACTTCAAGACAACGACTTCCAAAGCGTACAGATCCAAACATGCCTAGTAGAAGTGACCAGGTTAATTCAATACTGTGGGATGCACAGCCATACATCAGCAGGGGTTACTAACATACGTGCACGCTGTAGGAGCCCAAGAATGCAAAAATATGCATAGATCGAAAATGTTTATTCGATTCCACAACCAGATAATAAACAATTTAGTGTTAAATGGAACAACGTCATTTTCATTAAATCTGGCCGGATCAATATCACTGGACGATAAATGCAACGGAGCAACTTACATCGAAAATGGGATCAACTGGGCACAAGTAGTTGTGTCAGCAACACTGAAGATTACCCTCCGGGATTATCCAGCGGCAGTGAAGCTAGAGACAAACGAAGTAAGCTTGTTAGGGAGCGTTACGTGTTCATTTACTGAAGGGTACTGCATGAACACGGAGATTGGGGAATCCGTGTGGGAAAGAACTCAATCAACAGGGTGTGAAAATTCCAAATTTACGGTAATATACGAGGGAAACGCCGGCCTAGTGACGGAGAAAGACAGCAAATCATTAAGAGGGAGACGCTACATAGTGGTAGAACAAAAGGATAAGGTATTCGCAGTCAAACTAACAGAAGTCTCACACAAGTGCAACCAGGAAATTTGGCTAACGGAGCATCCCAAATTGATGGTAATAGAAAAAAAAAGGTTCGGGTTCAAGTACTCCGCACAGGGTATTGAAGCCCGGAACGTTGATATGCTGGCATACGTGAATACAAAATGTCTGTACATAGAACAGGCATTCAAAAGAGAAATACGGGATATGTACAGAGATATAATTCACAGACAATACCTCCAGCAGAGAGAAACACTACGAAACAGGTTGATGCTGGCTCCATTATTCCCTGACGCGGTAAGCACACTGTTAAAACACCAACTAGGGTACGTAGGTCGTGTTCTGGGCGAAGTAATCCACATCATGCAATGCACACCGAGGATGGTGAAACTGCGAAGAGTGGAGGAATGCTACAACGAATTGCCAGTCATGACAGACGAGGAGAAACTATTTTTAGCTCCTCTCACGCATATTCTGCAGAAGAAGGCAGAAGAAGTGGACTGTAGCAATTTAGCACCACCACTCTATCACATTGATAATAAGTGGATTGGATTCAGCCCAGAGATACAGACTGGGATCCAACCGGAAGTGTTACAAATACGGCAGGAGCCAGTATTCAATTTTCGTCTGGTACAAGAATTGGGGTCGGCCGGGATATACACAGAAAAAGAAATTAAGACACTACAGGAGTCCATAATTTTCGGGGTGGAACGTAATGCAGTAGCGAATTTGCTAACCAGGAAGATAGCGGGACTAGAATCAGCAAACCAAGGAATGTCTGCACTGAACCTTTTTACTTCCGGGGAAATAAAAAAACTAGCAAATTCGGTAGTTAAACAGGCATGGGGGTGGTTTTTCGACATAGGAGTATTCGTATCCGGTTTTATTGGCTTCTACGCAGTATTTAAAATGATTAAATATGTGCTGGGGTCAATGTTAAACGGATACACGTTATACCGGTCCATAGGATGCGGTATTGGAATACTTGCATGTGTCTGGGACACCCTCAAACATCACGTGGTCCACCGACAAAATGCCACCACCCGAAACACGGACAGGGACACGGAGCTAAGAGAGGTCTTAACAACTAACGAGCCAAGCGCCCCACCTCAGTGCTGGGTGGAATAGGAAGATAAGAAAAATAATGTCAAAATTTTGTAAAGAGTTCATATATAGTCCAGCAAAACTGTATCGCGCAATACAGTAAATTATGCTCCCAAGGGGGGAAGAATGTAAGCATTGCAAATGTTATGCTGAAACATCATAATAACATCACCTTCCGTGAAGTTACTAGGTCAACCTACCGCAATGTATAAATAACAATATATCGCATATTGTTATGTCAGCAGTTTGACCAACTATATAAGAACTCTATGTGGACAACGATAGGCAGTTGTTCCACCGATTGTATAACATACTAGTAAGTACTATTCAATATAACTAATTATTATCATCCACTTACAAGGGGAAACCACGTAGTGTGGGTCACCGATTTGGCTGAAATTTTGCCAGATGGTAGGCGACGCAATAAAAATTATACAAATTTTGCCGTTTTATGCACTTCTCAAGAAAACTCGAGAAAATCGCATTCAAAGTTTTCACAACTTGTTTTGTAGAAAAAAAAAGATATCTTTTCAGAGCGGTGGCGTAGCGCAGTGGATAGCGAGCTGGCGCACAGACGGAGTATTAACTTTATACTGAGTAGACGTGCCTTACTGAGCTCAGTATCTTGTCCATACAGCCTATTTCAATTAAGTGTCTAACCAGTGCTAACTTATTTCTTTGTTTAAAACAATTTTTCGTTATAAAATTGAAAACGTGGTCGACAATAAAAACGATAACAAAGGAAAAACAGCAGCCAAACTGGCTTTAAGGCCAGAAAAATGATCGTGCTTTTGATGTGTTGGCCTTGTCTAAATGTTCTGTATAAATGTATTCCAAGGTATTTGACTGTGGTTGTGGGTATGATTTTTTGGTTTTGTATTAGAAGTGGGGAAGTTACGTTGTTGTGTTTGAATCTAAGTGTAAAGACTTTGGTTTCGGTTTTTTGGGCGTTGATATGGATCTTCCACTTGTCCCAGTATGGCTGGAGTATGTTCAGGTGAATTTGCAGTTGCTTTGTTGCAATTTGCGCGTGGAATGAGTGTTCGTAAATAGCGGTGTCGTCGGCGTATTGTGCTGTTTTTGTGTTTGGGAACGTGGGGATATCGCTTATGAAGAGGTTCAAAAGGACGGGGCCAAGGACGCTGCCTTGCGGAATGCCTGCTACGATTGGTCTAGGATTTGAGACGGAGTTATTGATTTTAACTTGGAAGTTTCTGTTTGTTAGATATGAGTAGAGGAGTTTGGTTAAGATGGGAGGGAATTTGAAGGAAATAAGTTTGGGTATTAGTCCCACTGTCCAGACCGTATCGAAGGCTTTTTAAATGTCCAGTAGGACCATGGCCGTAACCTTATCTTTGTTGAATTGGGTGGCTATATCGGTCGCAATTCTGGACACCTGGTGCACCGTGCTATGTCTGGTTCGGAAGCCAAACTGGGTACGCCAGCTCGCTATCCACTACGCTACGCCAGCGCTCTGAAAAAGTATCATTTTTTTTTTCTACAAAACAAGATGTGAAAACTTTGAATGCGATTTTCTCGAGTTTTCTTGAGAAGTGCATAAAACGGCAAAATTTGTATCATTTTTATTGCGTCGCCTACCATCTGGCAAAATTTCAGCCAAATCGGTGACCCACACTACGTGGCTTCCCCTTGTTAGTTCAGTCAGTTCCTCTTCTATTATGACATTCGTTTCTTCTATGTCGCCATATGGGTCAATTATCCACGGTGGTATTACCATAGTCAAAACGTCCTCAAACCTAGTTTCAAAATCTGAATAGAGGGCATTTTAATGTTGAACGTAGGTTGAAACGTCGTCTTCTTGGCAGTTTGTCTGTGACAAATTAGGGAACTGGGAAAATTCGCCCCGTATTTTAATCAAATTTAGACTGTCGCCTTGTAACTGCAAATTAACAATATTAAAATTTGTAAACAAATCTGTTAAATAGGCAATGTCTGTTTTCCACTTCATTAAATTTTCTTTTAAAATTTTATCTTTAGTATCCAGAAATTCTAAAATAGTCTCAAAACTAAAAACTAAATGTTGTCGATGGATGACGCAATGTATTGCTAACACCCCTGACACATTTTGTTTTAAATAGCTTATATATCCACGATAACGTCCAACCACGGCAGGTGCTCTGTGCATCTGTAGCTACTGATATTATATTTGATAAAAGGATTGCTTTTTCAATGAAGTAATACTTCAAAACATGAAATATTGTTTCACTTACAGTGTCGGTTGTTAATGTTCTTGCGAAGAGCAGTTCTTCGTAGATTTTTTGATTCATAATAAAACGAACATATGCCAATAATAATGCTGCATTACCAGGTAAAGTTGACTCGTCCAGTTGTATAGAAAAATGGGTCGTTTGCAAATAATTACACAAGAAGCTTTCAATATCAGAACTCATTTCATCAATACGTCTTTAAACAGTATTGCTGCTTAACTGTAAAACATTTTTAAAGCCTCTTCAACGGCTGGCAAATTTAACTTCTCTCCGATAGTATGCGGTTTTCCGGGTTTTGCTATAAGTAACGAGTTATGTACGACGACCGCAAACCATCATCGTTTCTTTGTGACATCGAAGCGAACATTCTGTCCATCGTGGGTCTCTTCTGAAGTTTATCTTTGAGTGTTTGAAAGTATTTCAAATCTTTATCTGTTTTATCAGGGTGACATTTTCTCAGATAATCCTGCAGCTTAGATGGTTTCATGGCGTCATTGCCCAAAACTTTGTTGCATAAAAGGCACATAGGCAATTGTTTATTTGACAATGATGGAATAAAGCCAAGCTTCAAATAATCAACACTACTGTTTACATTTCTTTTTAGATTTGGACATGGCATCAGTCATCTGTGGGTAAAATTTATCTATTTAAATAAGACATAAAGCCCAGCAGCTGTATATTAAAAAATCAAAGTAAAATTTAAATCGTATGGTCTTAGATTTTATGGCAGGCATAGGCGCATAACTACGAGTACAAAACTAAAATTTAATAAATAAATAATGTACTTACTTTTCTCCGGCATTCTCAAACAAAATAACACTGATTCACTATTATTTGTGTGATAGACTACCAGTTTATATTTTTTTAAATATTTTCTTAGCACTTTCCTTTTCAAGATTTAGGAAACGAATAAACGTATTTGTCTCACATTCGTATTTATAGAGTGACGTGCAGGTTTTTACTAGTTCAAAATGTATTGCGACCACAAAGCGAATGCCTAACTTATGAATGTTGGTTTAAAATTATTCTTTTTAAAAACATTTATTTATTAAGTTTGCTACAGCTAATTACAATACGTTTCGAGATACACTGATTACTTAACAAAGAGTGTTAGTAACTATATATACTATTAAACTGTTGATTTAGCATTTCCCATGGTACAGAGAAATGATAAGCTAATAAGAAGTTATGAATGAATCACCAGTTGATATATGATTTATATAACTCCTCCGTCCTAGAATGGGGTTTCGTTCATAGGGGTTTCAAAATTTTGAAGGATAGTTAGGAAGTAGGGAGCCTGTTACTGAACAACCCTGGATATGGTCACCCACCAATCAATAATTCAAAAAAAAGGGGGTTTAGTTTAGGTATAAGCAATGTATAATATGTTACAGGAATGGAAGCAATAATAATCATCGCCCTAATAAGCAGCGCGGAAGCGCTAATAGGATACGACTGCAGGGGACCAAACACACAGCAAGAGATTCAAATACTTCAAGACAACGACTTCCAAAGCGTACAGATCCAAACATGCCTAGTAGAAGTGACCAGGTTAATTCAATACTGTGGGATGCACAGCCATACATCAGCAGGGGTTACTAACATACGTGCACGCTGTAGGAGCCCAAGAATGCAAAAACATGCATAGATCGAAAATGTTTATTGGATTCCACAACCAGATAATAAACAATTTAGTGTTAAATGGAACAACGTCATTTTCATTAAATCTGGCCGGATCAATATCACTGGACGATAAATGCAACGGAGCAACTTACATCGAAAATGGGATCAACTGGGCACAAGTAGTTGTGTCAGCAACACTGAAGATTACCCTCCGGGATTATCCAGCGGCAGTGAAGCTAGAGACAAACGAAGTAAGCTTGTTAGGGAGCGTTACGTGTTCATTTACTGAAGGGTACTGCATGAACACGGAGATTGGGGAATCCGTGTGGGAAAGAACTCAATCAACAGGGTGTGAAAATTCCAAATTTACGGTAATATACGAGGGAAACGCCGGCCTAGTGACGGAGAAAGACAGCAAATCATTAAGAGGGAGACGCTACATAGTGGTAGAACAAAAGGATAAGGTATTCGCAGTCAAACTAACAGAAGTCTCACACAAGTGCAACCAGGAAATTTGGCTAACGGAGCATCCCAAATTGATGGTAATAGAAAAAAAAAGGTTCGGGTTCAAGTACTCCGCACAGGGTATTGAAGCCCGGAACGTTGATATGCTGGCATACGTGAATACAAAATGTCTGTACATAGAACAGGCATTCAAAAGAGAAATACGGGATATGTACAGAGATATAATTCACAGACAATACCTCCAGCAGAGAGAAACACTACGAAACAGGTTGATGCTGGCTCCATTATTCCCTGACGCGGTAAGCACACTGTTAAAACACCAACTAGGGTACGTAGGTCGTGTTCTGGGCGAAGTAATCCACATCATGCAATGCACACCGAGGATGGTGAAACTGCGAAGAGTGGAGGAATGCTACAACGAATTGCCAGTCATGACAGACGAGGAGAAACTATTTTTAGCTCCTCTCACGCATATTCTGCAGAAGAAGGCAGAAGAAGTGGACTGTAGCAATTTAGCACCACCACTCTATCACATTGATAATAAGTGGATTGGATTCAGCCCAGAGATACAGACTGGGATCCAACCGGAAGTGTTACAAATACGGCAGGAGCCAGTATTCAATTTTCGTCTGGTACAAGAATTGGGGTCGGCCGGGATATACACAGAAAAAGAAATTAAGACACTACAGGAGTCCATAATTTTCGGGGTGGAACGTAATGCAGTAGCGAATTTGCTAACCAGGAAGATAGCGGGACTAGAATCAGCAAACCAAGGAATGTCTGCACTGAACCTTTTTACTTCCGGGGAAATAAAAAAACTAGCAAATTCAGTAGTTAAACAGGCATGGGGGTGGTTTTCCGACATAGGAGTATTCGTATCCGGTTTTATTGGCTTCTACGCAGTATTTAAAATGATTAAATATGTGCTGGGGTCAATGTTAAACGGATACACGTTATACCGGTCCATAGGATGCGGTATTGGAATACTTGCATGTGTCTGGGACACCCTCACACATCACGTGGTCCACCGACAAAATGCCACCACCCGAAACACGGACAGGGACACGGAGCTAAGAGAGGTCTTAACAACTAACGAGCCAAGCGCCCCACCTCAGTGCTGGGTGGAATAGGAAGATAAGAAAAATAATGTCAAAATTTTGTAAAGAGTTCATATATAGTCCAGCAAAACTGTATCGCGTAATACAGTAAATTATGCTCCCAAGGGCAGCAAATTTTTAAAGGGGGGAAGAATGTAAGCATTGCAAATGTTATGCTGAAACATCCGTGAAGTTACTAGGTCAACCTACCGCAATGTATAAATAACAATATATCGCATATTGTTATGTCAGCAGTTTGACCAACTATATAAGAACTCTATGTGGACAACGATAGGCAGTTGTTCCACCGATTGTATAACATACTAGTAAGTACTATTCAATATAACTAATTATTATCATCCACTTACAAGGGGAAACCACGTAGTGTGGGTCACCGATTTGGCTGAAATTTTGCCAGATGGTAGGCGACGCAATAAAAATTATACAAATTTTGCCGTTTTATGCACTTCTCAAGAAAACTCGAGAAAATCGCATTCAAAGTTTTCACAACTTGTTTTGTAGAAAAAAAAAGATATCTTTTCAGAGCGGTGGCGTAGCGCAGTGGATAGCGAGCTGGCGCACAGACGGAGTATTAACTTCATACTGAGTAGACGTGCCTTACTGAGCTCAGTATCTTGTCCATACAGCCTATTTCAATTAAGTGTCTAACCAGTGCTAACTTATTTCTTTGTTTAAAACAATTTTTCGTTATAAAATTGAAAACGTGGTCGACAATAAAAACGATAACAAAGGAAAAACAGCAGCCAAACTGGCTTTAAGGCCAGAAAACGAAGGGAAAAAAGTAGTCGGTTTAATCCAACAATCGTATCTGCTATTCCAAAGAAAAAAACTGCGAAAAAGGTATCGCCACAGTCGGACTTCTCGCTGCCTACATCCTCAGTAGAAAGCATTCCCGCCACATGCGATTTTACTCAACAAGAGCCTAATCCAGATCTTGATACACTGAGTAACACGCAACTCAACATGGAGGAGGACGATCCTTCAATCGAACCTTCCACCAGCTCTGGAAAAATCCTCATGGTAAGCGATATATTCCTTACTAAAAAAACAATATTAAATGAAAACACACATAATAACAAAAGGAAGAAAGAAGACGAATTATTCAAAATTCCAAAGAAACCCGCCATACACCCTAGATCACCCAAAACATCCCCCACCCACACAAAAAAATAAATACTCATCATTAACGGACGACAGCGACACTGATTCAGAACACGAGACGGAAGAAGAAGTTCAACCACAAGCACAACCAAAAATCAGACCACCTCCTCCCATCATAATTCCAGGAATTGCTACAAATCAGGCATCTATCCTCACATACCTAAGAAATGTAGCAAGCAAAGGATTTCACATTAAATACACAAACAACAACACGAACATTTACGTAAACGATGAGAGGGAGAGACTGAAAATAATAACTGAATTTAAGAAAGACGACAAACTAGAATACTACACATACACAGACAGACGCTCAAAAACACACGTATTTGTTCTCCGAGGACTTGACAACGCTCCAGAACAATTAAATGAAGCTAAAATATAAAATAGAACTACTCCAGGTGTATAGGACGAGAACAACATTCCGTCCATTATACCTCCTAACTACAACCAGCGACATCACACTAGCGAACCTCAACAACATCTGCAAATACCTATTCCACACGAGGATCACCTGGGAAAGACACCGAAACAAGAAGAGGATTATACAATGCCACCGCTGCCAACAGTGGGGGCATGCAACATCAAACTGCAGACTAGCCCCAAGATGCCTGAAATGCGCCATGTACCACCTAACTACTACTTGCACAAAGCCCATAACGGAACCAGCTAAATGCGTCAACTGCAACGGACCCCACCCTGCCAATTCCACGGACTGCCCTACGTACATCAACAAAATTAAAATAATTGACGAACAATCATATAATAAAAATATCTGCAGTGTCATGCACCGAACTTTCTTATCCGCATATGGGTTAAACCACAGCGTAGTTTCAATATTTTTCTAATTTATAATATTTGTTCTGACTTTTGGAACACTTTCGCGCTAAATATATTTCTTTGAATAAATATAAAATGTCAAACTTCAAACTATTTAAGTCTGTTTTGTTTTTTTTTTAATAAACAATTGACAGGCGCAGATGATACGATTTATGTAAAATTAAATGTAATATGAAGAAATTTCAAGAGCCATTTTCTTGTTTCCGGAACCGTTTGAGAAAAAAAAATTCAAATAAAAGTTGTACAAAATGTTGATATCTATAATTTTTACTATAACAATTTTTCTGTAACTGCAACCGTTTTTGATTAATTGCAGAAACTGCAAAAAATGACTAGAGTAAACATGCACTTCCGGTCGGAATATGGTTTTCAAAAATAGAAGGTTTTCGTGCTAGGTACATACAAATCCTAAGTTTAAAATTTCATAATTTTCCCTTTAGCCGTTTGGGCTGTAGAGCGCTCACATACACACACACACACACACAGACACACACACACACACACAGACGGTTGTCATTCCAAAAATAGTCGGATTCGATTCAGGGAAGGTCAAAACGTATATTTCCGTTAAAATCTCGAGTTCGAAATTTTTCATGATTACAATACTTACTTATACTGCGTCTAAGAAAGTAAAAAAACACATAGCACCTACACAATCCTACATCCCCGCCCCCTTACCTAATTCAAACGCCTGGAAGCATAACCAAAACCAAAAATTGACGGCAACCATCCCAACAACCCCAGCCAACAACCACATAAATTTCCCCCCTCTTCACAAACAAGCAGCACCTATCCTACCGCCCCCTAACCCTCCAAGAACTAAAGAAACTAACAACATTAACTTATTCACAGAAATGCAAAACTTACGACAACTGTTGAACCTTGAGAACATCATCAGGGCCATCCATGACCTAAACGCACAACTTTCAAAATGTAACTCACAAGCAGAAAAGTTCTCAACATTCATCAACTTCACAAACAGCATCGAGGACTATAACATCTAAATCATCGCACAACCAGCACTACACAACCACAACACAAGCACCATGAACATCAGCTCATGGAACGCCAACGGAATTATGGGTAAGATAGGCGAGCTTATCCATTTTATGAACACACATAACATACACATAATGACACTAAATGAAACTAAATTCACACACTCATACAAACTCAAAATACACTCCTACACAACCTATCGGGCTGATAGGCCAAACCAAGGTCCGGTGCCCGCCGGAGGCGTTGCGATATTAGTCAAAAATAACGTACCACACACACTATTAAATTCAGCACACACTACACTAGAGACACTTAGTATAAAACTTACAGACAACACCATAATAACCGCAGCATACAACAGACCAAGCAACAACATCACAAAAGCAGACCTTGCAACCCTGCTATACAAAAACAAAACACTAGTAGTCGGGGATCTGAACGCGAAACATTCAGACTGGAACTGCAACAGAAATAACACTAACGGCCACACACTCAAAAGATACATAAACTCACACGTTTCCATCATCTTGAACACAGACACACCAACACACTACCCTCAAAACGGGACTACACCAACCACTATCGACCTCATCATTAACAAAAACGTTGCTAATATCACACACCCCATATACCTTGCAGAGCTTAACTCTGATCATAATCCCATCATATTTACACTTACTAACAGACAAACAAACAACACAACAAAAACAATTATATCTTATAAACACACTAATTGGCAACACTTCCGCCACACACTCGATAAACACATTCTAATAAATAACACAATTAGCACAACACAACAAATCGAGGAAGAAATAATCAAATTTACACACTCACTACATAACGCCATCAACAAACACACACACAAAATTAAAACACGAACACATAAAATCAACTTAACACAACAAACCCTCAATTTAATCACACAACGTAACAACAAGAGAAGGCAATGGCAGAGGACCCGCTTACCCCAGGACAGACAACGACTCAACGCTCTGAATACACTAATAAAAACCCAAATTAGAGAACAACGCAACACAACATGGTCCTTAAAACTAGCATCCCTCAACCCTAACGACAACTCACTTTGGCGGCTCACCAAGACACTTAAAAAAAATTCTCCCTTATTCCTACACTAACACTAAACAACACAGAAACAGCTGAAACCGACGAACAAAAGGCGGAAGCAATTGCTAACACATTTAGAGACATACACGTAAACGATACAACAAATACACAAGAGCACGAGCACATCCTTAGAAAAACACAACAATTCTTAAATACACCACACGTTACAACACACGAAGTCCTAGTTAAACTCCTAACCAACCCCACAGAAGTCGCAAAAATAATCCGCACCTTGCCCAATCGCAAAACCCCAGGCCCAGACCAGATTGATAATCATATCCTAAAAAACCTCTCAAGGAAATCCGTAGTTCAACTTTCCTACATAGTCAATGCAATAATCAAACTACATCACTTCCCAACTGCATGGAAGAATGCCACAATTCATCCTATCCTAAAGCCCAACAAGAATCCCTACCTCCCCGGCAGCTACAGGCCAATTAACCTTTTTAATACCCTATCCAAACTCACTGAAAAAATCATACTTTTCCGGGTCGACGCTATCGACACAGGACGACGGATTACCCCTGACATCCAGTATGGGTTCAGACAGGCACACAACACAACCCTTCAGGTCACGAGGTTTGCAACCGATATCGCCACCCAGTTTAACCTTAATAAAGTAACGGTGATGGCCCTGCTAGACATCGAAAAAGCTTTTGACAAGCTTTGGATAGCAGGGCTCATCGCCAAGCTAGTTTCACTCCTTTTTCCTCCACTCCTAACTAAACTTATTCACTCCTACTTAACCGATAGATCCTTCCAAACCAAAATTAATAACACCCTATCTTCCACCAAACCCATAATGGCAGGAGTCCCCCAAGGCAGTGTCCTTGGACCCAAACTTTTCAACCTCTACCTGAGCGATTTCCCCACTTTCCCAAACACGAACACAGCTCTGTACGCAGACGACACGGCTATCTACGCGCATTCATTCAGCGTGAAGGTGGCCAACAAACAATTACAAATACACATAAATATCCTACAACACTACTGGGAGAAGTGGAAAATTAAAATCAACGCCACAAAAACTGAAACCATTGTCTTCTCACGAAAATATACACAAAACAAAGTGATCACACCACTAATTATACACGATCAAAAAATTACACCCAAACCCACTGTCAAATACCTTGGAGCACATCTACAACAAACACTACGTCACGGACAATACATTAGACGATCAATCAAAAAAGCACAACTTGTCATCCGAAACTTATACCCCCTCCTAGTTAAAAATAGTTCCCTTTCAAAAAAAAAACAAACTACTCATATACACCGCCATCATCCGACCCATCATCACATACGCAGCTCCAGTCTGGTGCAACGCGTCAGATAGTGCGCTACTACCATTACAGCGCCTTCAAAACAGGTGTCTCCGACTGGTTACCAGCTCTGATAGGTACACCCGCATTACACACCTGCACAACACAAATAGAATTGAGTACATTAAACACTACATACAACGCCTATCTCAAAAATTTTTACCAAAACACACTTACACACACAAATAACCTAACAAAAAACATCACCAAAACCAGACACGATAACACTACAATTACACTAAAGCATAAGCTCCCCTACCAAACCCTACCCATATTTTTCGAAAGCCTCCCTGAGCTGAACACCTAACATAAACACGCACAACAACACCGTATAACACACAACACTCATCACTACCCAGCACTAGAGTCAACCACTAATACAAAATATCACTTATAATTTAAAATGTTCATCCTTCATCTTATAATGTAAATAACTTCAATTTTAAATTAGTTAAGTTAGTATATAAGTTTTATAAAAAACATTGTATTTAAATGGGTTTTTGTTCCTCCTTTTCCCATAAACACAATCCTACCACAAATAAAACATCATAAACAAAAGTAAACACACAACAGTACAATACTCAAGCTTACAATGCAACACACACATAAACAGATATACACTCCTCAAGTGAGTAGGATCTCTGACAAAACCAACCATGTTGTTCCCACATTAGATATTAGCATATAATGTAATAAAATTAATTAACAATAAAAAACTTCATCAGTTATCAGCACCGATCTTCAGCAAAATGATTAAATATGCTTGGCACGCATCTGGACTTACAGATGACAAGGACATTTTCATGAATGTAAATGAAGTCTGTTTTTCTCAAGTAGTATTGAAAGATCCTTGTTTCTGCAAAAAAGCAGCATTTATATGCTGCTCTAAATGCAGGAAACCTTTATGTTTCAATCACTTTTATAATAATTACCATCCGAGTGAATGCTGCAATAGTAAATAATTTTATATTTTATTTACAATCAAAAAGTCATATAGAGAAAAAAGCCGGCGACTCGCTATCCACTGCGCTACGCCACCGCTCTGAAAAAGTATCATTTTTTTTTTCTACAAAACAAGATGTGAAAACTTTGAATGCGATTTTCTCGAGTTTTCTTGAGAAGTGCATAAAACGGCAAAATTTGTATCATTTTTATTGCGTCGCCTACCATCTGGCAAAATTTCAGCCAAATCGGTGACCCACACTACGTGGTTTCCCCTTGTTAGTGTTCGTTCAATTGGTCGCCCCTATTCCCTTCTCACCCTCACGTCTATTTGGCCTGTACGCCAGCTCGCTATCCACTGCGCTACGCCACCGCTCTGAAAAAGTATCATTTTTTTTTCTACAAAACAAGATGTGAAAACTTTGAATGCGATTTTCTCGAGTTTTCTTGAGAAGTGCATAAAACGGCAAAATTTGTATCATTTTCATTGCGTCGCCTACCATCTGGCAAAATTTCAGCCAAATCGGTGACCCACACTACGTGGTTTCCCCTTGTTAGTGTTCGTTCAATTGGTCGCCCCTATTCCCTTCTCACCCTCACGTCTATTTGGCAAGAACCCAAGTACAGCAGATAAGAGGTGACCATCCCAGTCACCCTCTTACAGATTCACCAAAAACCACGACCTCATCTGCACAATCTAAAGCAGGAACAGTTACACCATCACTATCATCACATAAACCCCGACGCAATAAAACATCCATTTACAGTTAGAAACATTCAATTTTATAAGACATATCATTTTTCACACTTTCTTCAAGCAAAAAATATATTTTTGTGAGCATTCTAAAGCCTTCAGACTTTTTGATCCGATAACTCATAATGTCGTAAGAGCCTGTAGTGTTACCTTTCTGGAGCAAGAAATACTGAAAATCTCTTCTGTCGTCATTCCAGTCCAATCCTAAACATGATTCTTCAGATGTCAGGGTGAACAATCAGCCTCGAGTCAAGAGCTAGCCGGAGACACAGAAAACTATAAACCATCCAGTGAAGAAAATGAAGAAGATGACCTCTATGATGACCAATTCGAGTCTCCAGCAAGTTCATACCAGCCAAGCTCGGAAGAAGACAAGCCTGAGCTAGAGCCCGGTGAAACATGTTACCCTAAAAGGACATGTAAGCCCACTTACATTCCCTGATTTTATATCATATTTTTGTACAAAAGAACCTTCTACTTTTAAAGATGCAATAGCCTCTTCAGAGTGTAAAAATTGGCACTCAGCAATGAAATTAGCGTATGATTCTTTGATTAGGAATAAAACTTGGGTCTTCGACGACAGGCTCACAAATCATCATGTCATTAAATGCAAATGGGTTTTTAAATTAAATCGTGTTTCTAATAATAAGATAATAAGATATAAATGTAGAGTGACAGCTAAAGATAAGCATAACTTTTGAACCAAGGGCATAGGTATGAATATAGCTATTAATTAATTAAAAGTTAAGTTTTATACACCTCTGGGATCAAGGGAGAGTGTTGGAAATATTTGTATTTTGGCGCCACCAAAAACGGTGATTTTCATTGTTTTCTGGCATGTGTCATTAGTAATTGGGATCACATAGAGACATAATTTTTATTTCTAGTTGAAATGTAATCTATGGTCAAACCATAGATGATTTTAAATAATTTAAAAAAAATCATTTTTACACTTATTGAATTAATCTCACACCGCAATTCTCATCGTCATACATGTACTAAAAACATACGGATCTCATTTATTATCAAATCGACTAAAAAGAAATCTTAGAATATCAAGAAGATAGTCAGATAGATTTCATTTGTAATGATTTTATTTTAATTGCACAAAAAAATGTAATACATTTTGCGAACAACTTCTCCTAGAATCAATTTTGTTTTTACTTTCTTATACGCAGTATAAGTAAGTATTGTAATCATGAAAAATCTCGAGATTTTAACGGAAATATATGTTTTGACCTTCCCTGAATCGATTCCAATTGTTTTAGGAATGACGTCAGTATGTGTGTGTGTGTGTGTGTGCGTGTGTGTGTGTATATTCTCTACAGCCTAAACGGTTGAAGCTAAAATTATGAAACTTTAAACTTACGCTTTGCATATGCCTGAGGTGTGCACCTCCTATTTTTGAAAAAAATATTCAAAGCGGAAGTGCCTGTTTACTCTAGTCAATTTTTGCAGTTTCTGCAATTACTCAAAAATGGTTACAGTTTCATGAACAAAAATTAAAGGTATTTATATTTAGCACAACTTTTGTTTGAATTATTTTTCCAAAAAGAGTACTGGCTTCAAAATAAATTTCTGCTTATTATATATATTTTTACTTTCTTATACGAAGTATATAATCATGAAAAATTTCGATCTCGAGATTTTATCGGAAATATACCTTCCCTGAATCGATTCCGACTATTTTTGGAATGACGTCTGTCTGTGTGTGTGTGTCTGTTTGTGTGTGTGTATGTTCTCTACAGCCTAAACGGTTGAAGCTAAAATTATGAAACTTTAAACTTAAGATTTGCCTGAGGTGTGCACCTCCTATTTTTGAAAAAAATATTCAAACCGGAAGTGCCCGTTTACAATAGTCATTTTTTGCAGTTCCTGCAATTACTCAAAAATGGTTACAGTTACAGAAAAATTGCGTGAGCAAAAATTAAAGGTATTTCTATTTAGCAACACTTTTGTTTGAATATATTTTCCAAAAAGAATACTGTTTTCAAAATAAATTTCTGCTTATTATATATATTTTTACATAAATCGTATCATCTGCGCCTGTCAATTGTTTAACAAAATAAACTTAAATAATTTGAAGTTTGACATTTTATATTGTTTCTAAGAAATATATTTAGTGTAAAAGCGATCCAAAGGTTAGAACAAATATAAATTAGAAAAATACGATGTGGTTTAACCCATATGCGTATAAGAAAGTTCGGTGCATGACACTGCAGATGTTTTTGATATATTTAGAACGAAACCCGGGATTAAAACAATCTTACTTTCTTGTTCGTGTATTGGAGAATATGTGTAATTTTTGTTGTTACATAATTCTCCTGAATTTAAGAGTAAGTTACATTTTTAAACTTTTCCTATACAAACACATGTTAATAAAAGAGCGCAGTGCATGTCATGACTCGTAACGTGCAATTTTCATGTATCTCTACAGTGGCGGATGCGAAGTCCAGTATCTACAAAACAGCAGTATCTTGTATAGCAATTTTATATCGCCTCTTTTATATTTTTATAATATGACTCAAATATAAAACTGCATTCAATTGTTTTGTAAATTCAATTAAAACGATTTTAATTTAAGGTACGGTCTGGAATTTGCTATTAATAGCATTTTTAAAATTTTCTAGTGTTGGGAAGTATGATTATTGCGAGATTGAAAGAAGAGTATCTGCTGGAAGTAAGATTTTAGGTGCTTTAGGAATGTTTGCGAGAAATTTTAATATATCTAAGGATGCAAGATTATGCGTGTACAATGGTGTATTTGTGCCATTCTTGATGATATGGCCATATCGAAAAAATGCCGAATGAAAAATTAGCAAAAAAGATTTATGTGGGAGAGATGAATGCTGTGAGAATGCGATGTCATCGTCGGAGTAAATGGATAAACATGATTGAGAATGAGCTGCGTGAGAGGAAAGTTGCGAGCAAGCGGAATATAAGAGCATGTATGAATAAGTTAATGAGTTTGAATGAAGCGAAAGAAGTGTGTAAGGATAAAGTTTAAATTCAGTACTATTTAGTGGAAAATATGGAATATATCTTTGGAGGAGATGGAACAGAGAACAGTTTTTATTTTTCAAAACATTTTATTTTGCAGTGCATTATAATACTTTTAGAATTCTTAAAATTATTTTGGGTAACAAACAGTTATGAAAAATATTTATTAATTTTGATTTCATATCTGTCACCCAAAACGTTTTAAATTACAAACACCCCAAAAATAGTAGGGAACCAGTAAAAGTTCTGGAAATAATCTTTAGCCAATGGTTGGGATTTCTCAGAAAATAGTGTCGTCGCACGTTTATAAAAAAAAGCTGACGTGTCTGTCACTGGACTTTCTTATACGCATGTTAAATGAATCGTTAGAATTAAAAAAAAATTGAAATATATTAAAGTTTTATAAATACTAACGATCTAACCAAAGACACATAATGAAGTTCATCGACAGATTTAATATATTATTATACTATATATTAAATTATTTTAAACATGTAATTATTTATAAATTATGCAACCACTACCATTATTGCAAAAAGATCGTCCGCTAATTATATCCGCAATTGTATACAAATGAAACAATCAGCAACAATACACGAACTATTCAATATAAGATATAAAAAGTAAAACAAATAACTTATTTTTTTTGTAACCAGTACCTTTTCTGAAAAATCATATCAAAAACAGTCAGACTCAATTCAGGGAAGGTCGAAAGATATATTTACGTTAAAATCTCTAGATCAACATTTTTCATGATTACAATACGAATATGAATGTAAAATATTTGAAATTTTGATAAACATAACAAAAATATCGTCCGCTAAATATATCCGCAATTATATACAAATGAAACAATCAGTAACAATACACGAACTGTCGTACATGTATGATATAGGTAGTCGTGTAATAGCGGATGACATTTTTATGGTAGCCACCTTTAGTGCGGAAGTAGCACTACATTACGTAGTACGTCAGTGTATACTTGTATGTGGTTCAGCGCCAGACATGCCGTTGCGAGTAGATCGACTACTACCGGAGGACAATTATATAGGCATAACGTCCACTAATAGACGTGAGAATGTTATATTGAAAATAATTTAAATTTTGTTGTAACCGGTACCTTTTCTGAATATACTTTTCAAATAAAATATTTGCGAAATATTAAAATCTTTATTTTCATTCTTACTAATTTTGCTGTAAGTACTACCATTTTTGAGTTAAAGCAGAATATTAAAACAACACTCTTTTTTTTGAAACCAGTACCTTTTTTGAAAAATATTTTCAGATAAAAGTTAAGCGAAATATTAATATCTATTGTTTTCATTCTATAAATTTTGCTGTAAAAACTACCGTTTTTGAGTTATAGCAGAATATGCAAAAAATGAATAGAGTAAACATGCACTTCCTGTGGGAGTATTCTTTTCAAAATAGGAGGTTTTTTTCCCAGGCACAGCCCCCTGCGGGTGGGGGTTAGAATTCACCCGCAGCACCTCTGCTGGTCGTAAGAGGCGACCAATGGGCGAGGAAGGTACCTCGTAAAAAACACACTGTTCCATCTGAACTTTTACCAGAAGATTAGTGGGCCAATCTTCTGCGGACTTTGCTTTCTTATTATTTTGCTCACCCGCGTGTTTGCCGTGCGTGGAGACCCGTAAGGAAGGAGAAGATGATCCTGGTGGTTGAGCTTAAACGCAACACACCTCTTTGGCTTCGGATTCTTGCGAAACGGGCGGTCAGATACTAACCCTATCTGACCAATCGGCTTGCCGTTACGTTCTGTGCCAGTAAGGTGAGTCCCACGACCCTGGAGGTAAGTCTTCGGACGTTGGAGAGAGTGGCTCGCAGCGTTCTGAAGCTTATTGCCAGGTGAGGGGGACTATATCTCCTGGTTAGCCCTGGCGATCACACCAGTTTGTGGTGTGACGTCCCAAATTGTGGCTCCGTGGTGGGTGGGGAGACCAGGAGATGAAACGTTCTATTTGTTTATGGCAAACAAAATCAAAACCCCGGGGGCCCCTCCCCCAAAAAGATCTCGTCCGTTATCGGACGAGGGAGAAAGTTTTCTGAAGGGCGAAAATAAATTTTCGCCCAAATTTTTAATTGTCAAAAGGACGGAAGAGGGTAAAACCATATCTGAAGTCTCTTGCTTTGGTTTGGCGAGGAGCCTGAACGAACTGGCTGGTGGAGAACCTAAATCCACCAAACGGTTACGCGACGGTACTCTTTTGGTTGAAACAGCTAATTCTTTGCAGACCAAGTCTTTATTAAAAGCGACAGTTTTATTTGGCATGCCTATTGTAGTGGAGGCGCACAAGTCCCTCAACTCATGTCAGGGCGTAATATCATGTTACGACCTGCTATTTGTTGAGATGGACGAGTGCAAGCGGGAACTTGAAAGTCAGGGTGTTATTGACTGTCGACGGCTTACTTCCAAGAGGAACGGCGAAGTTAAAAATACAACGTCAGTAGTTTTAACTTTTGGACTAGATAAGCTTCCAGACAGGATTAAGGTTGGGTTTCACAGTTGCTCTGTGAGACCATACTTTCCTCGACCAATGCGATGTTTTAAATGCCAGAAATTCGGGCACACTGCATCCCGTTGTGACGCACAGGCTGTGTGTCCACGGTGCAGTGAACAGGAGCATTTGGGCGAGGAATGTAAAGGTCCGGCCTATTGCGTTAATTGTTCTGGCAATCATCCTTCTTTTTTTGCTGATTGTCCACGCAATCAGGAAGAAAAGAAGATAATTGAAATCAAAATTATGGTTAAGATTTCCTATTTCGACGCCCGCAAGAAGTTCAAAACACAGACCAGTCCTGTCTTTAGCCGTTCTTTCGCCACAATCGCTGCAACTCCCGTTTTAAAAATATCCATTGCCGTTCAGACTGATGACTTTCCTTTCTCTAATATTTCTACAAGTGTTCCAAATTTACCTTCTGTTAAAACTAACATTCCAAAATCTAAAGTTAATCAAAATTTAAAATCCAGATCGAATGCAGCTGTAAAAATCATAGACCAACCAAAATTAAAATTGACCGTTAAACCAAAGCAAAAAATTATTCATATAAAGACAAGCCCTAGTTCTACGCCGAAATCTATTTCGAAAAAACATTCCATGGAGGTACGAGAAACATCTAGTGTTTCGAGTTCTTCCATCTCCAAATTTTCTCCTAGTAAGGGATCTCAATCTTCGAGATCCTCTTCTCCTATGGAAGTCACTAGCTTTAAACTTTCTAGGCCAGAGCGAGATAAATCTTCCACACCCAAATAATGCCTCCCATACTACAATGGAATTGTAATGGTTTCTACAGCCATTTTGAGGAATTTAAAGCTCTTAATGCCGAGCAGACTCCCTCTTGCATATGCTTACAAGAAACACATTTTCGAGACACCAGAGCTGTTTCATTACGAGGCTTCTCAGTATTTCGTACTGATGTGCCTACTGATGGCCAAGCTCGTGGTGGAGTAGCGATTCTGGTTCGCGAAAATGTGTATTGTGAGGAGATTACTTTGAATTCTGCATTACAAGCTGTAGCTGTCCGTGTTGCTATTCCTTTTCTGGTCACTTTATGTTCTATCTATCTTCCTCCAAACGACAATGTCGATATGCGTGATATCGTTGAATTGATTGATCAATTGCCTGCTCCATTCATTCTTATGGGCGATTTCAACGGCCATAATCCTGAATGGGGATCAGGTACGATTAATCAACGCGGTAGACGTTTGGAACACCTATTCACCGCAAGTACACATGTCATCTTAAATGATGGTAGCATGACACATTTTTCTGCCGCGTGGAGATCTTTCACTGCGATTGATCTAACGATCTGTTCTGCAGCAATAGCTCCATTGTTTGAGTGGCATGTGCACTCAGACTTGCATCAAAGTGACCACTTTCCGATCGTTCTGAAAGTTTTGCAGAACTCAGATTCTGATGCTCGTTGTCCGAAATGGGCTTTAAAGCGAGCAGATTGGAATCTGTTCTCGGAGTTGGCCGTATTTGGTGAAAGTGTTTTCGTTGACGTGGACGACCATGTTCGGTATTTCACGGATGCAATCAAGTCTGCTGCACAACAGAGTATTCCTCTAACACCTATTCATTCTAATAGAATACCCGTTCCCTGGTGGAACGATGAGTGCAAGATTGCTATCCGAGAAAAACGACGTATTTTTCGCCATTTCAGGCGATTTCCAACCACCGAGAATATGATCCATTACTTCCAAGCCAAGGCAAAAGCTAGAAGAATTGTTCGGAAGAGTAAGAAAGCGTCATGGCAGAAATACATTTCTTCCATTACAACCTCCACTCCAGTTTCTAAAGTATGGGAGAAGGTCAGAAAAATATCTGGCCGCTCAAAATCTAGCACTGTTTCTGGCCTAAAAATCAATGGCAATGTCATTACCTGTCGGTCTGATGTTGCTAATATTATAGCATCCACTTTCGCGGATACATCAAGTTCCAATCACTATCCAGCTGAGTTCCTCGCTCGAAAATCAATCTTGGAACGTCAATGTCTCAATTTTGTTTCGCCGGGCGATGAAATCTACAATCTTTCTTTCAGCGTGGATGAACTTGAAAGTGCGATTTCAGATTCTCACGACAGCGCTCCTGGACCTGATTCTATTCACTACCAGATGCTTCGCCATTTGAATCCTGCTGGAAAAACATTTCTTTTACAAATGTATAATCGCATTTGGTTTTCCGGTATCTGCCCAACACCATGGCGTGATGCGATTATTGTACCAATCCCAAAGCCTGGAAAAGACAAAACACTGCCATCTAGCTATCGCCCAGTCTCGCTTACCAGTTGTGTCTGCAAGCTCATGGAACGCATGATCAACAGGCGTCTTGTTTGGTTCCTGGAATCAAACAACCTGTTGGATAACATCCAGTGCGGCTTCCGCCGTTTCCGTTCCACTGCAGACCACCTGATAAGACTTGAATCAACCATCCGGGATGCTTTTCTCAACAAGCAACATATGGTAGCTGTGTTTTTTGATATTTCCCGGGCCTATGATACCACTTGGCGTTTTGGTATTATGCGCACTTTACACTCCTTGGGCTTAAGAGGTAATCTTCCCATATTTCTTGAAAGCTTTCTTTCCTTAAGGAAGTTTCAAGTTCGTGTGGGAAATGACCTCTCCAACATTTTTACTCAAGAAAACGGAGTACCGCAAGGGTCTATTCTGAGTGTCACGTTGTTTGCTGTGGCCATCAACGGTGTTGCACAGTGTATTCGTTCACCTGTGCTGGGTTCCTTGTACGTGGACGACTTGGCAATTTTCTGCAGTTCTCGCAATATGGCTTCCATAGAGCGTCAGCTGCAGTTAACAATCAATCGTCTTCATACCTGGGCTACTGAGCAAGGTTTCGTATTTTCTGCGGCCAAGACAGAGTGCATTCACTTCTGTCAACGCCGTCACCTTCACTTAGATCCTGTTCTCTCTCTCAACGGTACTGATCTTCCATTTGTGGAAACTGCCCGTTTTCTTGGTCTTCTATTTGACAAGAAGCTTAACTGGCGTGCCCATCTTGTGGCTTTGAAGGCAAAATGTCGGCTTTCTCTAAATCTATTGCGAGTTCTTTCTTCCAAATCGTGGGGTGCCGATAGAATTTCTATGCTGCGCCTGTATCGGGCTTTGATACGCTCCAAGCTGGACTATGGCTGTATCGCCTACGCGTCTGCCAGGCCATCCGTTATCAAAACCATTGATACGATACACCATACTGGTATTCGTCTTGCTACTGGTGCTTTTCGTACCAGCCCAATACCAAGTTTATTGTGCGAAGCTGGCGAGCCTTCTCTGTATGATCGTCGCAGGCTTTTGACCATGAACTACACGGCAGCCATGAAGTCGAAACCATATCACCTGGTTTTTGACACTGTCTTTGGTCAACAGTTTGCGGAGATTTATGACAGAAGGGCTCGTTCGGTGGGTTCCTTTTCTATCAGATCTCGCAATACTTTTGGAGAGGTTAATTTTGAACTTCCTTCAACACCAGACACTTCTTTCAGCCCCTTTCCACCTTGGACATTTTCCCGTCCGAATACCAACTATGCGCTTTCAAAGCTGGATCGTTCCGCTACTCCACCCATTCTGTTCCAACGTGAGTTTGCTCGAATCATTGCCAACTATCGGCAATGGATTCGCATTTACACCGACGGTTCGAAGAGTAACGACAGGGTTGCATGTGCTTTTATATCGGCAAGAGGTGCATGTGAGTTTCGACTTCACAAACTCTCGTCCGTATACACGGCAGAGTTGTATGCACTCTACCAAGCACTTCTCTATATTTCTAGACTCGCACGTAATTCTTTTGTTATTGTGTCGGACTCGATGAGCGCTTTGAAAGCGATTGATTCTTTGTACCCCAAACATCCTCTCTTGCAACAGATACAAGCAACCTTGATGACATTATCGTCAAAAGGGTCTATCGTGCGCTTTATTTGGGTACCGAGTCATGTTGGTATTCGCGGGAACGAAGCAGCTGATGCAGCAGCTAAGCGAGCTTTGTCCAAGGCCACCATTGATTATGATCGGGTGCTTGCTGATGACCTCAAAGGTCATTTTAAGCATCTGATCATGAATCAGTGGCAGGAAAGGTGGAGTCATATAGTTTCTAACAAGCTTAAAAATGTTAAGCACAACGTGAGGTCATGGGATTCTTACCCATAGGGCATCCCGAAAGGAGGAGGTCGCTGTGGCGAGACTCCGGATAGGGCACACCTGGTGGACGCATGGTCATCTTTTGCGCCGTGAGGAGGCTCCGATGTGCGAAACGTGTGACACTGCTTTGACAGTGGCGCACGTTTTGTTGGAGTGCTCCCAGTTTACCGAGCAGCGAAACAGGGCGGGTCTGTCACTTGACCTGTCGGTAGCCCTTGGTGACCATTCGACACTCATTGACAGGGTCGTCCTGTTCCTCAGGAATACAGGTCTATTTGCCTTTATTTAAAAGTGCTAGTTTTGTTATTAATTTTTTTTTTACATGTTTTTTTTTTTTTTTTTTTTTTTTTTTTTTTTTTTTAGCACTCAATAATATTTTATTTATTTATTTATTTATATTATTTATTTTTACAATTTTAAACCTGTACATTTTATTTATTTATATATACATTTATTAATATTTTACATTTAATAGATATTAAGTTTACAATTTTATTTTTACATAACATATATTTAGTTAGTTTCTTTCATAATATAGTTTATGGCGTGAATAGCCCAAGAGGCTGATACGCCTTTAAATTTTAATCCTACTACTACTACTTTCCCAGGCACATACAAATCTTAAGTTTAAAGTTTCATAACTGTATCTTATACCGTTTAGGCTGTAGAGCGCACACATACACACAGACAGACTCACACACATACACACATACACACACACACACACACACACACACAGACAGACGTCATCTCAAAAATGGTCAGACTCAATTCAGGGAAGGTCAAAAGACATATTTCCGTTAAAATCTCGAGATCAAAATTTTTCATGATTACAATACTTACTTATACTGCGTATAAGAAAGTAATAAGGAAACACTAAGATGGATTTATAAGTAGCACAGCGCACAGAAAATAGCATAGCAGAGCATAAGCATAGTACACGATTTTGTCATATGGAAAATAATATTCGTGATCTAAATTAACAACTCGCTCTCTGGCGGTGAAACAAATGTACTACAAAAATTGGTCATTACGCCGGGCATTAATGTTCCAATCAGCTGTTTGTTCCGTTATTAGCCAGCTGTCATTTTTTCATAAATATCAAAAGATCAAAATATCTATCATATCTTACGAAGTAAATTCTTCGAATAACTCACAAATCAGTTTTAAATAACAGTTACAATCAAAATACACTTTTAAAGAACACAAAATAAAAGATTCTGACTCCAAGAGTAATTCGTTTTGGCAAAGAACGTTTGGAAATCAGTTCACTTTATACATATTTCATTATGCTGGCTTTCGCGTGTCCAATCATAGCCTCTATCTCAACTGTCAAATACATTGGTCATTACGCCAGACATTTTTATTAACGCTACTAGCGTCGCCAACGATAATTTCGATCACGAATAAACATCGATGTAAATTTTTAATGAAACTATTATATATTCATTAAATAAAGTAGAAAAGAATCTCTTGGGTTTTTTTTGTGTCACTAATATGGTTTGATTTCTTTATTTCAGGTGTGCTCCAGAATGTATAAGCTATTTGAGATTTACAACGGCTAGTGACGTTTGGGCTTATGGTGTTACGTTATGGGAAATGTTTTCGTATGGATTTCAACCTTGGGCAGCTCTTACAAGTAACTAAGTAGATCAAGGTTGCGTATAGTTAAATTCTTATGCCTGTTTTACACGATGCAATAAATTGAACAATAAATAGAGTAATTATTTGCGCAATTTATTGTTGTGTATAATATGTACAAACAAATGTTGTCAATTTATTCCTGCTCACAAATAAAAAACATCAAAATAACATTTCTTATGGCAAATGAAAAAATAGCATTGCCGTCAGTTTATTTCATATGCAATAAATCGTAAATACCTTTCAGGACATCAGATATTAGAAGCAATTGATGAACCTAACTTTCAACGCCTAGAGCAACCCGATTGCTGCCCAACCGATCACTACAAAGTAATGCTATATTGTTGGAAACATGAACCTACCCAACGGCCCCCATTTCGTGACTTAGCCACTCGATTAGCAGATTGTAGACCAGAACAAGTCCAAGCCAAAATCGCTAACACAGACGTACCACATTTGTTAACACATCGAGTTGAAGATATCATTACAGTTCTTGATAAACAGTAAGCGGAATTTTTTTATTCAAACGTTATTATATGCCTTACATACATTTTAGGATTTTTGTCAAATAAATGATTCCATATTTTTTATTATTATTCGCACGCAAATTTGAAGTTATAATTTTTTAATCCATTATGAATTTTATTCAAAAATTAAATTATATAAAATGTATAGTTTCAGTATGAAATAGGCATCACCTTTTTTTCAGTAATAATGATCATTTATGGAAAGGCGTCTTACAAAATGGTAAAACTGGGTTATTTAACCCTGCTAATGTCGTTGGTTATATCGGAAATTATTTACCGACAATGAGACCAGAATCGTTTATAAGAAATGATTTGAAGACCTCGAGTAGAAGCAAAATTGAATACGACGATGTTTAGTGGTCCGCAAGGCGATTTTAAACATACAGGTATTACGTGACAAATTAATGGCTAAAGTTATGACTAACTGTGTGATTTTCTGTTCAGGACATGTCGGATTAGATGGCGCATATTTTGGTGATTTAAGCTTCCTAGGATATTCGAAAAGTGATGTAAGTATTTATATTTTATTATTTGCTTTATTTATAAAATAATTATTATGTTATTTGCTGATTCAAAAGTAACCGAAGAATAGTTCAAATTCCATAAGTTATTGAGTCATTTTTGCTCGTAATAGTTGTCATTCAAAATGTAGCATTATGTTTAGTCGAACTCATCTAGTGAGAGGTTTAGTTTAGGTTTGACGAAATTTTGATAAATTTCATCTCTTGAGTAATTATGTTACATACAATATAGTTGTTATAAGAGATGTACTGATATTTCTTACAAAGAATAAATATAGCAATCGTATTGAATTGATTCATTCTTAATGCCGTATACTTAAAGCAACGGCATTTTGAATATAGTTACTACTTATACTTTTTGTTCGACGATATAATAAATGTTTTATTAATTTATTTTGATAATAAATAAAATATTTACAGAGAAATAATTAATAGGATTGCAGTTATAGTTTACTGATTTATTTAATTAAACTTGTTTCGGCATATCCTATGCAATCCCATAAATTATTGATTTTTAATCCAGTCGCTAAATATCATTCATTAAATAATTATCTTTAACATCACAATTTGCCACCATGCACTGAGGTTTAACAAACAAAATGATAAAAAATGATTGCAGTTTAGTTCGGTTCCTCGTCAGATTGTCCCGCCCTACAAGCCGCAAGATGACTTGGAAGAATCACCGTTGTTGTGTGCGGTGCAAACACTGGTTCGGAGTCGTTAGCGTTACATTTAAGCGATCTTATGACCATGTCGTCGCTCCGTTCTCCCTTGGACTCGCATACGATAGATAGGCGATCAACTCATGGAAATGGTAAGGTCCGTTGAGATAACGATGTACCTCCTCCTGCCCCAACGACTGCAGATAATGATCATGAATATCATGAAATCAGTGATGAAGAAAGTCTTGTCGGTGATGTTGAGGTGAGAACATATTTTTATTTTCAATATATACATTTTGTAGATACAATATTATTATTCATCATTGTTTTTTATCTTTTTTATTTGTAATTCTGCAGACATTCGATTTGGGTCCTTCATTAATGGATGAAATGGAATCAATGTTCAATTTAAATTCTCCGATTCCAAACAGTAGTTCGGCGTCGGCGGCAGATCATGAAGGTGCAAATAAATGCAATGAACTACGTGAGCTAACGTCACGTCTATCTACGACTAGTAAACATCAAAAACAGGCAACTGTCAAACCTATCTCAGCGTCTTACCAGAAAACCTTGGATTCTGCTATCGCTCTTGCTAATGAAATCACAGCTCGGTAAGGAAATCACCTTATTTTTACATATTTAGTACAAAATCCCAGATGAAACTTTTTTATTTGCAAGCCCAAAATCCCAAATGAAACACAAATTTTATTAGATAGTATAATAATCAATTGAAAATTTACAATATATTGTTTTCTTGTATGCAAATTGCTACTCAATGTAAGTTATCTACTTTTAGAATCATTATTTTTCTACCTTTATATTTCAAGCATAATAAATTATCAAGTATCCATTTTCTCCTTATTTTAATTTTAACTTATAGCGATAATATTAAACAATAAAACAATCAAATGAAATAAGAAAAATTATGCTATTTCATTTAAATAACTATAACCGTATAAAATTAAATATAAATTAACAAAAGTTTATAACGAATCATATTAACAACATTATAGAATAAACGAAAATACAAATAAAAATACAAATTAATCTATGCATATAACAAGAAATAAATTAAAATTAACGATGCAGCTTCTTAATTAATAAAAATCCAATTGCCACAAAATCAGTTTACAAAACACTGGCAGTCGCGGGTTAACAAATTGATATATTGTTTAATTTGGAATAACCACGCACTTACTGTCTACATATATAGCATTGTTGCATATATATGCCACTCTCCGGGATAAAATGCCTGTTTCATCCAGGCATTGCCAAACAAGGCATAAGAGTCAATCAGGGCAATATTTTCACTCGAATTTGTAACAGAAGAACACGATTTAAAATTCTTGAAACGTTTAATTCTATCTTTAACTGTGTTTTTTCGCAATGAGAATTTCTTGAAAATATTCCAAAATGAGGATCGATTTGGTGGCGCGTGTGTTTCATTTTTAAATTTTGTAGCTGCACAGAGAAAATTAAATTAGATAAATTATTTTATTAGTTAAATATATTAAAATGTTTATTTTATATAAATATATGTGGCTATTTTACCTGGCTCAGGGTTGGTTAAGTTAGAAGTTGACGAATTCATATTTGTAAATAGTTTTAGAAAAATTCAAATTTGTTTTTGATGAATGATGAATGTCCGAAACTGAAAATAAAGCCGAATTAATACAGTGTTTACCTGAATAAACGTAAATGCTATGTTTTCAAAGAGGCATGCTTTAAAAGCAATTGATTGACTATATTTATTACCTTTTAATGTATTGAATATATGAGCCAGGCTATTGCAGAAAACGGAGTGATATTTCTATGGAAACGTTTTTTGGTTGTTGAAGTAGGCTATTGTTGTTTGTATCCTAGTACAGTAGATATTATAAATACATGATTTTTGTTTTTTATCTTCAATAGATCAATGAATGATCTCGATACAGAACGAGCACCAGCAACGCCAGTTTCGCCAACTAAGCGCAAATTTAGTTTCCGATTTCCTTCAACTGGTGGTCACAACCATGAACACGACTCGAAAACGGAACGGCGTAATTTCTCTGACGAAGCACAATCTATCCCAGATCTACAGGTACGTGATCCAGATACTAACCATTCCAAAACAGTTACTTTTGGTCAAAATATCTACTATAAAGTGTCCGATTTTATCACAGACAGCAAAAGCAATACAAATAAGAAATTCAACAAAAATTCTCAAACATCACCGAAAACTGTTACAAGTGGTATCTTAAAAACGACGGGAAATATTTCAAAAATTGATAATAATAATAATTCTGATTCAACGTCAAATAAAAATCAAATTGAAATTATCGGATATATTTCGGCATTCGTATTTAAATGTGCTTCGATCGAATAGTAACAATTCCGATAAAAAACGAATTTCCGCTTCTGAAATATCTTTGCCCTTACCTGATGAATTACTAACACAAAAAATTGATAATTTAAAATCAGATTCACCAGAATACAACAGTTTAACCACTGACATAAAAGATACGACAAATAACTCTTCTGATACATCAGTAAAAAGGTTTGACAATGAAAATTTTGCTAATATTTTAGCTAATCAATGTGAAATTAGTACTTTGAATGAACATCATTTAGATGTTGTTACTAACGAATTATTGCATGCAGAAAGTGAATTGAAAACTTAAATGTTAAATCTGTTATCAAATGAAATAGAAAAGATTCTAAATTTAATTAGATGGCTTTATCTTTATCGAAGACTTCGTCAAATTAGTTAACAGAACATGAAAAGTATCATCAAGATATAATTAAACACGTTGAATCCTTGAAAACTGTAAGCGAATCTTCTGACAAAAGTGACACACTTTATGAGAATATTTGAAATAGATATTTTAATGTAAGGCCTGATTTCACTAAGCCTAGTTTAAGTTATTTTTTTATTTTAACAAAATATCGATATTTTTATTTTAACTAACGTTTAACTAGCATGGATGAAACTGGGCCTAAATAAATATAGTTTAATATGCAAGATGTTTCAGTTAAACTCTTATAATTAATTATAATATATTTTATATATAAATAAATGTGTGTGATTGTATATAGGAAAGCTGAATTTAGCGGCATAACAAAATTATTAACGGAAATGCAACTAAAGTTAAAAATAAACCACTAAAAATTTGAGCAAATTAATTAAGAGTCTGTGGCTGTTGATTTAAAATAACAATATAAAATGAAAACTAGGACGATATTTAACAGTGGTTACACAGTGTAGAGTGGTTGAAAAATATTTTTTTGGTGACAAATTCTCTTTCCCTCTAAAATAGCTTTGCCGTGCAGAATTTCTTTATGTTGTTAACAATAATAATAAAAAAATAAGTGCTGGGTTTAACTAAAACAACCTGCATAAATAAATTGTATATGTAGGTATTTACAAAAGGGACCATTTTGGGAAATATAGTAATAAGGGCTTTGCCGAATAAATAGAAAGGCAATAAATATAGCCAAGCGCTGCAACATAAATAATATTAGATCTTCACTAAGCAATAATATTAGTAGAATTATGTAGTGAATATGCAACTCAAAGGCGCCCATAAACATGCCCTAGACTTACGTAATTACACTAATAATAATCGTAAAATATTGCTTAAACAAGATGAGATATAAAGTTTGAACTTAAATTTTACGACGTTAATCTTGTCAGTTAATTATTAGTTGTACATAAGAAATTGTATTACGGTTTTATTCGGCAAAACGCTTCAATTATTTTCTCAAGGAATTAAAAAAATTAATTGCAAATCATTTTTCTTTGATCAGTTTGCATATTCATATAAATATGTGTCCTATATTTTTTTTAAATATGGTTCAGTTGCGCCAACATCATTTGATTCATTTTAATTTCAAACTTTCCTATCCTTTTTTCGACTTCAGCCCACACATTTTCTATAGGATTGATATCAGGACTTAGGGGTGGCGTTACTAACATGTGGGAGTATTATACAACATCCCCTGTCTGACAATGTACGCTGTATGTTTGGGGTCATTATCTTGTTGGAAATGATAAGTGCCTTCTAGGCCTAATTTAATTGCACTTGGCTTCAGATTTTCACGTAATATATGCAGATATTTCATTTTATCCATAATTCCATCAATAAACACCAAGTTTCCCACTTCGCTACTAGCTATATAGCCCCAAACTAAAACAGATCCACCCCCGTGTTTAACTGTCGCACGTAAATTCTTTAGTTCAAGCTCAGTATTTGGGCGCATCGGACCCAAAAATATATTTACTCTCGTCCGTATATATATATTTTTTTTTACCCAGAATGAATTATCCTTTGATAAATATATTTTAGCGAATTTAAGACGCTTTAATCTATTCACCTTATTAATGAAAGGTTTTTTACGAGCTACTCGTCCATGAAAATCATGTTTTCTTAAAACTCTACGGCAGGTTTCATATTTTTGCATTTATTATTAAAATATATAATTATAAACAAACCTATTTCATTTGAACGACTTATCATAGTTGTATGCCCGGGAGAAAGGCAATATCCGCCAACATGTCTTAGATTTATATTCGATGATTTGTCCGTTGTCCTACAACCTTGATTAACGTACGCCTTTTAAAATTTATCTTACCTAAATACGAGGTTGGAACTGCATTATTTTCAAGAATCCGGGTGTTCGCGCAAGGTCTAATCCACCTGCATTCGAAATATTTTGAACATACACGATATGTTCTATGTGCAGGTGGAATAATAATATGTTTCAACCAAATTTGGAAAAGTGCTCTGTCTTTCAGAAAACAGGCGAATCGTTTTCCGTGATCAAAGCATCCGGGAACACAACAGAATCGGTGATTTAAATGCATACTACGAACAAATTATTCATATCATATGTTTACTATTTATTTGTGATTTCATACATACATGCCACAAAAAAAAGGAAGGCTCAAAAACAAACACTTGTTAGAGATAAATAATACAATATAAAATACTAAAGAATTTTCCGATAAATAATAGAGAACAAATTAATAAAGAACAAAAACAAAATTGCATGTATAATGTATTGCGCAATAAAAATGTTACATTATGAAAAACCAATGCAAAATGGATTATAATAAACGTACTCATAAATAAATAATTTGTTTTTCCAAAACATACAGTATAAAATCATCCTAAATTTGACCTTCATTTTTTGTGAATGATTTGGATAGACGTGAAATTCGGACAATTTTGGTAACAAACGTAAATCACTGATTTCTTCGTTCAGTTCAAGGTTATACAATTGGACCAATGTGCTTCCATTCCGCCACTCGAGTTACACCATCCATTACAAATACCAAATCTTTATCCATTAAATTATTTCGTATCCCCATAATAAGATGAGGCACACCATATATGGGAACAATTTATTTCAAAAAATCCGCCGCGGCACTCTTCCCCTCTCTTGATATACTCTTCCGAGTAGGATTTAACAAACCCTTAATGGCTTTTTCATTAGCACTAGCCTGATCACATACGGTGCTGATAACGTTCAAATCAATCTTTTGTAATTCCCGAATTACGATCTTTAATTGGATCATTACGCTATCATCACTGTTCATACCCTTACAAAAAGAGAAGGAAACCGGCTGCTTCCACTGTTTGACAACACCGCGCAACGTAAATACCAGAGCGTGATCAGCAAATTCGACCGAAAACTGCAATCCTGTGACGACGAATTCGTCAATAACATCTTCCCTGGTGTTTAATTGCAAATGTGCGGCCAAACTTAACTCGTCAAACAATACAGTACAAAATCGATCTTTGCTACCAAGTGAACATTTTGTTTAAGGCAGCAAATAAAATTTTATTGATGCCTGTTTTAAGACGCATTTAACTCAAAAACATGTTCATTATCTTCCGAGACGGTAATGTGAAAAGCTTTTGGAGTAAATCATATATAAATTGTTTTATTGCTGGTAAAATAATATATTATAAAACATAAAATATACGATAAGATATATTTACATTTCAACATTTTAGCGTAGATGGTACCCTGCTAGAGGGTTTACAAAATACGCGCATTCACGCGCTAGGTTGTACCGAGGAGGTGGAAATACCGGGTATCGATGTTTTGCCGGTGTCGGCGGTCTTCTTAACCAAACCGAGGCCATAAATCAGTGGTTGCTAAAGAGTTGTTGCTAGCTAATACAGAATATTTTGTAGCTTCTATAAAGCTACAAGCTATATTAGTTTGGGAAGCAAAATTGTGAACCTATTATAACAATTTTATTGCTAGTAACAGGATGAGATTCTAGCTGATCTACTATGTGTTAAACTGAATTTTTTTTTTTTTTTAAAGAAAATTATAAAACGTAAATTAAGATAAAGTAAAGTATATCTGTTGCAATTTTATTTAATAGTGATATTATTAGATAACTATCCCAAAGCGAAGCCTTTCCCATATTAAAAGTGTGATTTGAAATTTCTATATGTCATATGACTGCGCCTTTTGGCTGAGATTTTCTGTCTCGAACAACCTTAACCTTTAGAGGACCGGGATGACGCCTTGAGGCGTCAAGCCCCGACCCGCCAAAGACTTGGTCTTAGTTTAGTCTTTTGTGCATGACCCACAATATCGAATTTAGTTCAAAAAGGCAGCCATTATGAATTTTGAAAGTTTGATTGCAGAATCGAATTCAGCAACCCCAAAAACCTATATGGAAACATTTTTGAGGCTTGATCAATCTAAACGTTTAAAAAAAAAAATTTATAATTTACAATGCGAATTTCTCTGCCGGGCCGGAAGCCCCAACCCGCCAAAAACTTGGTCTTAGTTTAGTCTTTTGTGCTTGACCCAAACTCACTTTTTAATAGAAAAACTGGGCTTTTGAAATTTCTCAAATCCCGGTCCACTAAAGGTTAAGAACTTTAGAACTTTATTAACATGAAAATTATATATCTTTTGAAGATATTAAAAAAGTTTACGAAATAGACAAGAAAAACATAAAAGTAAAGCATTAATGAACATCACGGATGCGCATATTGCTCCTAATTCATTTTAAAAAATGAGTGTAACATAAGCAATCCAGGTTTTGAGTAATTCCATGGCTGCTGCCATAAAAGATTGTATAAATACAAAAGAAATTAAAAGTAATTCTGCAGAAAATACAGCCAAGTTCATTAATGAACAATCTTTTTGACTGTCTAAACAATCGAAATTTAATGAGGGTATTTTATTACTATTTGAAAAAGAAAAAAATCAGCTCTCCAAATAGATTTTCTTCATATTTTAATTATATTGTACTCTTAAGATCTTTTCATCCACGACCTTTGTCTCAAGCGACCTTTGGTTTTATCTTAACATTTCACAATCATCGATACTTCTAAGAGGCAGAATTACAGTACATGTCAAGCGAAGCGGTTCGTTCTCTGTTCACAGCATTCAAATTTAAAATACAAAATATAAATATATTTAGACGAGTCCGAGAACATTATTTTCTTATTTCCTGTATCCATGGCCATTCGCAAAAGAGGAACACAACAACAGCACGACTGACTGTCAGTGCCATCTACAACTTTCCAGTCACGAAGAGGAACGCCAAAAAACACAAGTCGAATAGGCCTGACCAGTTGAACGAAAATTTAAATGGTCAATCTGTTATATTGTGTAATCATTGACCTGACCAAAGCAGTTGAGATCCGGCACATAGAAGGTAAGTTTTTTTGCACAAATTATACATTCATATTTATGTACTTTTTGTTTTTGTAATTTTAATAGGTTTAAATGGAAGACGAGATAATGGACATACTAGAATATGAACTAATTGATGATGGATTCTAGAACAATCAAGCAATGGGTGATCATCTAATTAATAATATTTTCGAAGATATACTAGCTCGCAATACACCTGTGGGAAACGAAGGTTATTTCGAACATGTGATTCACCACCATACAATAAACGATTTCTTCAATCATTTTCGAAGCGAAATTATGTCAGGTATTTATCATTAAAAAAGAATTGTATGCAATTTTGAGTAATAAGAATTGAAATATATTACTAAATACTCTACAGCCGAATCACGGTTTAAATGATGCAAAAAGGGCCAGCAGAAATAGATGATAATGATGAACCAGAACAATTTTCATACAGAAGATATTGAGCCGAAACACAATGACGAACAAAGAAGATGAGATCAAATCGCAATACAATATTCCATTTTTTTTTTAAATTATTCATATATTTAAATAAAACTATTACTTTAATTATGTCTATTGTATTATTTGAATAATGTAATTTAAAAGTATTATTTAGAAATAATAAACGAATCCACTGCAAGTTGCACCTTATAAATATCGAAAATATCGAAGGAACAAAATATCTATCATATCTTACGAAGTAAATTCTTCGAATAACTCACGAATAAATTTAAAATAACAGTTACAATCAAAATACACTTTTAAAGAACACAAAATAAAAGATTCTGACTCCAAGAGTAATTCGTTTTGGCAAAGAACGTTTGGAAATCAGTTCACTTTATACATATTTCATTATGCTGGCTTTCGCGTGTCCAATCATAGCCTCTATCTCAACTGTCAAATACATTGGTCATTACGCCAGGCATTTTTATTAACGCTACTAGCGCCGCCAACGATAATTTCGATCACGAATAAGAAAGTAAAAATAAAATAGACTTAAATAATTTGAAGTTTGACATTTTATATTTATTCTAAGAAATATATTTAGTGTAAAAGTGTTCCAAAGATTAGAACAAATATTATAGATTAGAAAAATAATGAATATAAGATGTGATTTAACCCAAAAGCGTATAAAAAAACATCTGCAGTGTCAAGCACCGAACTTTTTTATACGCATATGGGTTAAACCATATCGTAGTTACATAATTTTTCTAATTTATAATATTTGTTCTAACCCTTAGATTGCTTTTACAGTAAATATATTTCTTAGAATAAATATAAAACGTCAAACTTCAAATTATTTAAGTCTATTTTGTTAAACAATTGACAGGCGCAGATAATGCGATTTATGTAAAAATTAATATAATATGAAGAAATTTCAAGAGCCATTTTACTTTTTACTTTCTTATACGCAGTATAAGTATTGTAATCATGAAAAATTTCGAACTCGAGATTTTAACGGAAATATACGTTTTGACCTTCCCTGAATCGATTCCAACTATTTTTGGAATGACGTCCGTCTGTGTGTGTGTGCCTGTGTGTGTGTGTGTGTGTGAGCGCTCTACAGCCCACACGGCAAAAGGGAAAATTATGAAATTTTAAACTTAAGATTTGTATGTGCCTGGCACGAAAACCTTCTATTTTTGAAGACAATATTCCGACCGGAAGTGCATGTTTACTCTAATAATTTTTTGCATTTTCTGCAATTACTCAAAAATGGTTACAGTTACAGAAAATTTTTGTGAACAAAAATTAATGATATTTATATTTAGCACAACTTTTGTTTGAATCTTTTTTCCAAAAAAAGTACTGGTTTCAAAATAAATTTATGCTTATTATATATATTGTTACATAAATCGTATCATCTGCGCCTGTCAATTGTTTAACAAAATAGACTTAAATAATTTGAAGTTTGACATTTAATATTTATTCTAAGAAATATATTTAGTGTAAAAGCGATTCAAAGGTTAGAACAAATGTTATAAATTAGAAAAATAATGTAACTACGATGTGGTTTAACCCATATGCGTATAAGAAAGTTCGGTGCATGACACTGCAGATATTTAGGTAACGTTTGGGAAAAAAAGTTTCAAATAAAAGTTGTACAAAATGCAGATATCTAAAATTTTTGTTGTAATAATTTATTTGTAACTGCAACTATTTTTGAGTAATTTCAGAAACTGCAAATTTTTGCTAGAGTAAACATGCACTTCCGGTCGGAATATTGTTTTCAAAAATAGGAGGTTTTCTTACCAGGCACATACAAATCTTAAGTTTAAAATTTCATAATTTTCCCTTTAGCCATTTGGGCTGTAGAGCGCTCACATACGCACACACAGGCACACACACACACACAGACGGACGACATTCCAAAAATAGTTGGAATCAATTCAGGGAAGGTCAAAACGTATATTTCCGTTAATATCTCGACATCGAAATTTTTCATGATTACAAAACTTACTTATATTGCGTATAAGAAAGTAAAAAGTAGTAAGTGGCGAAAACACCTAGCTCCATTCCAATTAATGTTGCAGCGAATACGCTATCAATTGCTGAGTATTATATCATTTATGAAATCCTGAAGTTTTTTGATTATAAATAGAAACATATCTTTCTTGCAAATCAACGGTTAGCTTTATAGTAAAATTAATAGAATTCTCCAAGACAGTATATGCTGGTTACGCCCTCAGTCCACCTGACATTTGGGGAATTCTTGGTTGAGTTTCAAACATAACTTGACTATGGGCAGAAAAAGTGGCTTGTCACGGCTGTCGGGAAATACGATTGCGTGGATCTGAAAAAAATTCTGTGAAAAGTCCCATGTTATTCTTATGGAGAAATGCACTTTTTTTTTTAAATGCAAATTAAAGCTACTAACAATTATTTAGTAGCATAACTTGAGGTCTGAGCATAAAGTAGGATAGTTTAAGTGTCAGTTAGTATTAAAAACTCACGGGGCTCATCCATAATTACAGATTTATAGCTATTTGAAAATATGTGAAATACAAAAATGGCGCCTCTTCCTCTTCCGGAATTGAAATATTTGAAGTATGCGTTTAGAAACGCATGTTTTCATGTAAATTAATATTTAATTTATTATCCAAATCGCCGAAATTACTATAGAAAAAATCTAAATTAATATAAAATCAAAAAATATTAAATAATATCATTATTTAGTTATCAATATAAATAAATGGGCCTATAAATAATTTAATTTTGATATATTCATGTTAACTGATCGCATAATCCGCTGCCTGATCTGTCACTCTGACATTAACATTCGCAGAAATTTTGAAGTTGTTGCTTCTATTTGTTCGTTTCGTGTATTAAATAAAAGTTATTTTGCTTATTGAAATGTATTCATTTTGGTTCTTAATTTAAATTCTTTTTGTTTGTAAATTTAAATTCATATTCTCAGTATAGTTTTTGGATCGAAATCAGTATTTTTAAAGATACCCCTTTTAATATTATTGTCTGTGGTTTTATTAGTATCTCCTTCACTATGGATCAAAAACACACTCGTCATATTGGAAGTTATTTATGAAGAAGAATTGCAGTACTGATGGTGTTATAAAATTTATTGTGATAACTATTTACAATCTATCTGTTGTGATTGATTAAAAATCAATTTTATATTTAGTGTTTTAAAAAAGTAACATGCCCACAAATACATATAAACAACAAACAACTGGAAACAAAAGACGATACAAAATACCTAGGAATGACTCTAGATAAAGGATTAGTTTGGTGCAAGCACCTGAAAAACAAAAGGAAACAACTGGATATAACTGTGAAGAAAATGTACTGGCTTCTAGGACGCAAGTCGCAACTGTCACTGGAGAACAAAATCCTCATCTACAAAGCCATAATAATTCCAATTTGGACGTATGGAATACAATTATGGGGTTGCGCCAAGAAGTCCAACACCAACATAATTCAGCGATTCCAGAACAAGACCCTACGTATGATCCTAAACGCCCCTTGGTATGTTAGCAACCACACAATACACAAGGACCTGAAAATAAGATACGTCCATGAGCAAATAAAAACATTCGCTTCCAAACACGAAGACAAGCTGAACGACCATCCAAACGAACTCGCACTGAACCTCCTAAACAACGAGGACGACCCCAGACGCTTAAAAAGGACAAAACCTTTAGATCTAAAATTCCCGTAAAATATTAAGTTATCTGTGTAAATTAAAAGAGGCAGTTCCGCTGGGAACTGACCTCACACATGATATGTAATGCAATACATCAAATTTGCTGGTTGGCCTAAACAACAGGCCAGTTGTAAATAAACTATTATTAAAAAAAAAAAAAAAAAAATTTAGTGTTTTAAATATTTGCACTATAAAATAAATATTATCTAATATAAATAAATCTAAATAAAGAAATATTGTTTCCTACTAAAACTTTTTTTATTTATCAAAGAATAATTATCTTATATACATATTATATTTAATTTCACAGTAACAAATTAATACAACGCCTGATAAAGTAAACGACCGCATGTTTCATAAGCAGCCCTCTTGCATTCAATCCAAGGAATGATTGTGGAACCATTTTCTCTAAACTCTCCTTAAAATAACAAACAAAAATGCGTGCGTTGTAATTAGGTTCCCGTGTTAATATTCTTTAAAATATATTATTTATGGTTGGACATAAAAAAACTCGAATACACAATATGGTGGTTTCTCTCCTTCATTTTTTGGGAAACATATTAACTTGCACACATTCTTTCCCGAGTGTTTACACTTCAAGTCCGCATATCAATAAATTAAAATAAATCAGCGACAGCAATAGTAAAGGGGATTCTGAAAGTTCGATTAAAGATCTATATATCATAGCATATGAATTTAAATTTATAAACGAACAGAATTTAATTTAAGAAACAAAACGGACAAATAGATATATTATCAAACGGAAAAATACAAGAAGCAACAACAAAGTTTCTTCGATCAGGCAGCGGATTATGCAATCAGTTAACATGAATATATGAAAATTAAATTATTTATAGGCCCATTTATTTATATTGATAACTAAATAATGATATTATTTAATATTTTTTGATTTTATATTAATGTTGATTTTTTCTATAGCAATTTCGGTGATTTGGATAATAAATTAAATATTAATTTACATCAAAACATGTGCTTCTAAACGCATACTTAAAATATTTCAATTCCGGAAGTACAAAAGAGGCGCCATTTTTGTATTTCAAATTTTTTCAAATAGCTATAAATCTGTAATTATGGATGGGCTTCGTGAGTTTTTAATACTGACACTTAAACTATCCTACTTTATGCTCAGACCTCAAGTTATGCTACTAAAAATTTTTTAGTAGCTTTAATTTGCATTAAAAAAAAGTGCATTTCTCCATAAGAATAAAATGCGACTTTTCAAAGAATTTTTTTCAGATCCACGCAATCGTATTTCCCGCCCGCCGTGACAAGCCACTTTTTCGGACCGTTGAAGCAATCCAAAACTTTAGGGAATTTGGTTTTGTTACGTAGCAATACTGATGTATTCTAGCTATCCTTTCGTAGGAAATAACACTGACAATTTTGACAGTTGTTCCTTGTTCTTTGAAACACGCCCTTGTTTTAAAGTAGTGTTTTTCTGTGATATCTAATGGCTGAACTAATTGCAATTCCGTTGAAAAAACCGTCAGATGTAGATGTTGTTAAACCGTTAAAAAATCTAATCCAAACTACGTATAGCACCGCAGATAAACCAGAAGATTATAGTGAGGCGATTAATGAATTTGGTAAGCTACGAAATACAGCCATTTGGCGTGCATTTGAAAAATATGAGAGTTCACTGGAAGTAATTTATAGGTATGATGAATCATTTAATTATATTCATGTTAATAATATACATTTATATTTCTTTAGCTATTATGATCAATTATGCGCACTGGAAGGTAAAATTCCTTCTCATGAAATTCAAATTCCTTTCAAATGGAAAGATGCGTTTGACAAAGGATCAATTTTTGGATCGCGAATCAGCCTTAGTGCGTACATTTTATAATGTTTTAATTTCTTGATTTGAATTTCTATATTTATTAGCTGTTTCATCGCTGGCGTACGAGAAAGTCTGTGTTTTGTTTAACATTGCTGCATTACAAAGTGCCGTTGCGGCAGCTCAAAGCTTTGAAAATGACGAAGGACTCAAACTTGCAGCTAAACTTTTGCAGGTAAAACCATTTTTTCAAATTATAGTCTTAAAATAGGAAAAATATGTAGCTGAAAACATTGGATATTCTTATAATCGTAGTAGATATAGTTTATCCACGATAACTTGACCTTCACGTCCTTAGTTTCTGAACTAATAATTGACAGATTTATATATATCTACCTTTATTATTTACATGCTTCCTCAATCGGTTGCTAATGTTACGTCTGTGTTATATATGCATATCTTTTCCACTGCTTAAAAAAACAGAAAGATGTTCACATTAATGACAGGTCAACGAAATGTCAAATACTGATCTGTCATTTCAAATTTGAATTCGGAAAATTAATTTAATGTCCTGCTGCAACATTTTCAGTTTTCTTGCAAGGCTACATTATTTATTTGTAATTTTGGACAACTAGTATTAGGTTTGGTATTATACGAAAGCTAAAGTAAAGGTGCATATTTGTTTGGATTTTGCAATATATCTGTATTTGAGTTTCATTAATTTATTAATAAATCTAGATTCTAACGTACATATATGTATTTCGAATACAAACGAATTATAAATATATTAAATACCAATGGATCAAAAGGTGTATTTCTGTTACAATCTCGAGATGGTTTATTTCATGTTTTCACTTATTATTTCGTTTAATAATCAGGCTTGGCTAATGGAGCGTTTATTTCGTATTACTTCTTCATAAATACATGATATATATATATTTATATATATATATATATATATATATATATATATATATATATATATATATATATACATATATATATATATATATATATATATATATATATATATATATATATATATATATATATATATATAGTAGGCTATGAAACAAAATTGAGCTTAAATACAACGAAACATAAATTAAATACATAAAATTATTTGTTATTTACTTTATAAATAGTGTTATAAAGTAAATAACAAATAATTTAATGTATTTAAGCTCAATTTTGTTTCATAGCCTACTGAAAAGTAACTATAACAATGAAATTTCTTTAACTTTCAATCGCATTTTTCTCAATATTTTACTTATGTAAGGGTATAAAACGAATACATAATGGAATTCAGAAAAAAATACTCTATCGAATGGGCTTAAAAAATATATAGCATCTCATTTGAAAAAACATAACTTTGTGTTGTTACTTGAGAACCACTGGTTTAAAAAAATATTTTCTTTTATAGTTGGATGTCCCCCTTGGTCCTGCATAAGATTGCCTTATACTATTTTATTGTATCTTTAATAACATAGAAGTTATTCGAGGTAGCTCGTTTCGCTGTTACACCCTGTATATATATATATATTATATATATATATATATATATATATATACATATATATATATATATATATATATATATATATATATATATATATATATATATATATATATATATATATATATATATATATATTTATATATATATATATATATATATATATATATATATATATATATTTATATATATATATATATATATATATATATATATACATATATATATATATATATATATATATATATATATATATATATATA